>SJYR01001963.1:435663-452854 GCA_006410655.1 Kobus ellipsiprymnus | reverse complement strand
TGATAGTATACATGTTTCAATGCCATTCTCCCATCTCATCCCACCCTCTCCCTCTCTCTCTCCCCCAGAGTCCAAAAGTTCACTCTATAGATCTGAGTCTCTTTTGTTGTCTTGCATACAGGGTCATCATCCCCATCTATCAGAAAAGCAGAACCTGAAACACTTCAGGGTTTTAAGTTATCAAGGCTGATGAAAGAAAAAGGAGGAAGCAGGAATGGGCAAAGGGAGTAGCTGAATTGTGAAACAGGGCTGACAAATCTCTGGCCAAACTGATAGAGAGCTCTCTGAAGTGCCCTGAACTGCCCCACATTGAGTCAGGACTGCTGGGTCTTTACATGTCCGCTTTGCTCAGTTACCAGGTAGTTGCTAGGGAAAATGGTGTGACTTCAGATGGTTCTCTGTATCTGTGGCAGACCGTGAAGGAGATGACTATAGGCGGCTGTCTACTGATGGTGCTCCCTACACTTGGGTAGCAACTCCTTCCTTAGGAAGGAATTTGGCAGTTCTTTTACCATCATTGTCACTGTACCAAGTTCCACATCTCCATACATCCTAAGAGCAGCTCCTACAGGATTTTGAAAGCTGTCTTCCTGAGGAAAAAGTGATGATCCTTTTGATTATTGGGAAACAGAAAACTCAAAATATGTACTCCTTTTCAGATTCGGATAGAAATAAATGTATTGTGGAGCAGGACCCTTGAGAGCACAAACTGTAGTTACAGAAAGCATGAAGTCCCCCAAGGCACCACCAGGAGTGAAGATAAATGAGACTACTCCATCTAGCAGTTGATTTCTGAACTTAGTGTATTCATCTTATTCAGTGACACTGTGCCATATAACTTTCTTTATTTCAGTGCATTCTGGAGAAGGTACTCTGTACTTAGAGAATAATGCCTCTGAGCTGGTGCTTCATCTGTGTCTTCACAGCCATTTCAATGCTCTGTCTGGCCAGCACCTTCTGGGTAGTGGTTAAGTGGATCCTGTGGTCTTGAGCGCATACCCATACCTCACCTGCTATGCAGTCTTCCCCTGGTCTCCTGAGATGCTATATGATTCCACGCTAGTGAAAAAACTCTTTGAAAGACCTCATATGACTGCAAATTTCTAGGAGTAAAAAAGGAAAACATGCTCTTAGAATACATGTCTATTTTTATGTGAACCAATGTCTAGACCCTCCAGTGTGTAAGGAGCTAGACTGTTCTCCATGAAATTGGTGCCGTATTGGGAGCTAAGCTGTGTTTTCTCATATCAGTATATTGGACAATAGGTCACAGTAATAGCTAGATCAGCCTTGGTGATTTGAAGCCCCTGTTGTTGAGTATACGTATAGCTTCTACTATGGTCTGAATGTTTGTATCCCCCCCAAATCTATATGTTGAAATGTTAATGTCCAAGGGGGTGGTATTAGCAGGTGGGGCCTTTGGGAGGTGATTAGAACACATAGGTGGAAACCTCATGAATGGGATTAGTGCCCTTATAAAAGAAACTCTGGAGAGTTAGCTCTCCCCATGAGGATACATTGAGAAGTCTGCAGCTCAGAAGACGGCCCTGACCTGACGGTGCTGGTAATCTGATCTGAGACTTCCAGCTTACAGGACTGTGAGAAATAAATTTCTATTATTTATAAACTACTTTGTCTGTAGTTAATACATTTTGTTAAAGCAGCCTGAATGGAGCTTCTATATCTGCCATCACGATCACTTCATTTATATGCCCATCCATGTACTTTGAAGTGGCTGTTGAAGAAATAACTACCAGGGTTTTATTTAGTTCTTCTGTGGTGAATGTTTTCTGGGAGCTGTTAATATGGAATCTAAAGATCTTCACACTTCATGCCCATTTCCATGTTTTCAGTCACATTCCCCTACTCAATATCTATCTATTCCTAATCTCATATTTTTTTCCTCTCTGAACCCTGGTCAGCTGATCAATTTATTCAGTTTTATCCCAAGCACCCTTATGTAGTCTAACCTTAGGTTATTTCTTTTTCAAACAAAGTGAATGACCAGTGACATGCCTAAAGCTCTGCCCATTGGAAGGGTTTTTGCTCATGGCAGTCTTGCAAGTTCACATCTAAGTGAGATTACAGTGCAGCTGCATCCATTTTGACTTGCACCCCCATAGTGAACCAACATATTCATAATCAGTTTGAGCCTTGTTCTCCTTCTTAGGCTAATCATGTAGGAACCCTAATATGACCATAGTTGTAAGCTCAAGAGTCCCACTGGGTACAAAGTGATGGATGCCACTGCCGTCTGCATTTCCTATTTACTCAGGTTTCTTGTACCCTACGGTCTTTCTTATGCTCATTTGGGATATACTTTTTCCTCTGGGGCTCACCATAAATTCTACATTGCATTATTTCCAGCCATGACATCTCCAGTACTATAGGTTCTGCAATAACATGCAGCTCAAGTATCAGGGCTTATTGCACTGTAACCTGGATCTGATGCAGACCTTTCCTGCTCTGGGATCCTTTCAAAATTGGCAGCATTTCACTTCATTCAGGATAAGGGCTTAAGAAGTATTCTTGCTGTTGCTGCTAAGTCGCTTCAGTTGTGTCTGACTCTGTGTTGCACAGAGAGCATAGACATCAGATGGCATAGACGGCAGCCCACCAGGCTCCCCCATCCCTGGGATTCTCCAGGCAAGAACACTGGAGTGGGTTGCCATTGCCTTCTCCAATGCATGAAAGTGAAGAGTGAAAGTGAAGTCGCTCAATTGTGTCCGACTCTCAGCAACTCCATGGACTGCAGCCCACCAGGCTCCTCCATCCATGGGATTCTCCAGGCAAGAGTACTGGAGTGGGTTGCCATTGCCTTCTCCAAAAAAGTATTCTTAGGTGTGACCTAACATGCTGTGACCAGAATCTGAAAAAAATGCCCTGAGTATTGTGCTTTGGTTTTCCTGGTAGGATATGCAAAATGCAATTATTTTTCTCCTACTGGGGAGGAGATGTAACCAACCAGCATGTAACTGACCACTGGGTCTTTAAAAAGTTGTGAGTGTTGTTGAAATTTTCACTCTTTGTAGAATTATCTTCCACTCTCCTGAACATCAATATGGAGCTTGTACAAGATAACAAATATGTGACTCCAAAATATATGCATGATGATTAGGAAAGTGCCACTGAGAGGTCTGTAGACCTGGGGGGCCACTAAGCTGACTATTACTACTTGGCCTCAATATGACGTCTCTTTCACAGGGGCCCTAACACTAGTAAGCATTCTGGGTACCAGTGTTTAACCAACCCAGACACTGTGTCTAATGTTCCTCAGAATTTCTAGATATCTCTCCTCTTGCCTGGAAAATTCCATGGACAGAGAAGCCTGGTGGATTATAGTCCACGGGGTCGCAAAGAGTTGGACACAACTGAGTAACTAACTCACTTTTTCCCTTCTCAGATGTATAGTTACTTGAAAAACAGCCATAGGTCACTTAAGAAAAGTACCAGAACAATCATTACCATGTGTTCTTGCCATGATGTTTCAGGATCCTTCTACCTAGAAACTTGTAGGAACCCTAATATGACCATAGTTGTAAGCTCAAGAGTCCCACTGGGTACAAAGTGATGGATGCCACTGCCGTCTGCATTTCCTATTTACTCAGGTTTCTTGTACCCTACGGTCTTTCTTATGCTCATTTGGGATATACTTTTTCCTCTGGGGCTCACCATAAATTCTACATTGCATTATTTCCAGCCATGACATCTCCAGTACTATAGGTTCTGCAATAACATGCAGCTCAAGTATCAGGGCTTATTGCACTGTAACCTGGATCTGATGCAGACCTTTCCTGCTCTGGGATCCTTTCAAAATTGGCAGCATTTCACTTCATTCAGGATAAGGGCTTAAGAAGTATTCTTGCTGTTGCTGCTAAGTCGCTTCAGTTGTGTCTGACTCTGTGTTGCACAGAGAGCATAGACATCAGATGGCATAGACGGCAGCCCACCAGGCTCCCCCATCCCTGGGATTCTCCAGGCAAGAACACTGGAGTGGGTTGCCATTGCCTTCTCCAATGCATGAAAGTGAAGAGTGAAAGTGAAGTCGCTCAATTGTGTCCGACTCTCAGCAACTCCATGGACTGCAGCCCACCAGGCTCCTCCATCCATGGGATTCTCCAGGCAAGAGTACTGGAGTGGGTTGCCATTGCCTTCTCCAAAAAAGTATTCTTAGGTGTGACCTAACATGCTGTGACCAGAATCTGAAAAAAATGCCCTGAGTATTGTGCTTTGGTTTTCCTGGTAGGATATGCAAAATGCAATTATTTTTCTCCTACTGGGGAGGAGATGTAACCAACCAGCATGTAACTGACCACTGGGTCTTTAAAAAGTTGTGAGTGTTGTTGAAATTTTCACTCTTTGTAGAATTATCTTCCACTCTCCTGAACATCAATATGGAGCTTGTACAAGATAACAAATATGTGACTCCAAAATATATGCATGATGATTAGGAAAGTGCCACTGAGAGGTCTGTAGACCTGGGGGGCCACTAAGCTGACTATTACTACTTGGCCTCAATATGACGTCTCTTTCACAGGGGCCCTAACACTAGTAAGCATTCTGGGTACCAGTGTTTAACCAACCCAGACACTGTGTCTAATGTTCCTCAGAATTTCTAGATATCTCTCCTCTTGCCTGGAAAATTCCATGGACAGAGAAGCCTGGTGGATTATAGTCCACGGGGTCGCAAAGAGTTGGACACAACTGAGTAACTAACTCACTTTTTCCCTTCTCAGATGTATAGTTACTTGAAAAACAGCCATAGGTCACTTAAGAAAAGTACCAGAACAATCATTACCATGTGTTCTTGCCATGATGTTTCAGGATCCTTCTACCTAGAAACATGGGCATATTTTTAGCCAATGAACTCCACATTGGAAAACTGGTTCTATTCTAAAATAAAACAAGGAAATACAACTTTTATAGACGGACTGCCATCAGCTCCTTAGCCACCCATTCTTATCCTCTTGTGATAAACGCACCCATTTATTTTGTCCCTAAGTAAAATGTTCCTTTTGATTATGTCAGTAACTTTCTATAGATCAGGCATTCTTGGTTGCCACTCCAGATTTACAGGTCATTACAATAATAGTAACCCCTTGCATTCTGGTGCTTAAGCAATGCCATTTGGCCTCTACTTTTTTAGGATTTTAGCATCTTTGTTCATATTAGTGAGCCAACTTCTGATATAGCCTCTCTTACCATCATCAGATGCTCTCCTGGTGGCTCAGGGGTTAAAGCGTCTACCTCCAATGTGGGAGACCCAGGTTCAATCCCTGGGTCGGGAAGATGCCCTGGAGAAGGAAATGGTAACCCACTCCAGTATTCTTGCCTGGAGAATCCCTTGGACGGAGGAACCTGGTAGTCCACAGGGTCACAAAGAGTCGGACACGACTGAGCGACTTCAGTCACTCACTCACTACCATCATCAGTACACATTCACAGAGGAAGTTGTAGCTAAGACTTTTAGTGATACTGATGCATTCTTTGGATGCATAAATAGGAAATGCAGACCACAATACAGTCTTGACATTGCATTCTTTGTGGCCCTGGTATGTGGTGTGTCTTCTGGGTTTTCCTGTGAATACAATCATCTGAAGGATTTTTAGGGAATACATTGTATATCCATTCCCAAATGCCCACTCCCTTATTACTTTCAATCCCTTCCTTTATCATTTGTCACAGTAATTCTGTCCTTTCAACTCTCTTCAATACAGGCATAGCTTTTCTATCTAAGTAAGTTTCATCTCTAGTATCTACTCCATGCCGGAAGTACAAACATGTTGTCTTGTGAGTACACTCCCAAATTCTTTAGCACCTTAAGAATCAGGTACTGTCTTTACTCTCTTAGCTACTATATTATGTGCTGGCCAAGTCTTGCAACTATTTTGTGATATAAAATAGACCTACTAATGCCTAGCAAGATTACACTATAAGTTAACTCCAGTTATTGGCATCATAGCCTTGAGGAGGGGTGAGATCAAATCTTTAGAAGGTAACAAAACCTTTAAAGCTAGAAGCCTCTGCATTTTCCTCTACCATGGGGGTAGGATATATTGGTTGTAGTATGTTTCTTGGGCGGTGTAGGGAAACGTAGGAATATTTTTCAAGTTCAGAAGTTTGGGAGGAGGCTGGAGAGTCAAAGTATATAGGGGAATGCATTCAGATATTGTTAGGCAGTTAGAATAGAAAAAAGGAGTCCAGAATGGTAGTGGCTAAAAGACAAAGAAGGGAAAAGCATGCAAAAATAGAACAAAAGAAGGTTTAAGGACTGAAGTGAGAACCTCAGGTAAGACAAACAGCCCTCTTGGCTAGACCAATTTACATAGGGCAGGCTCAGGGGGAGGAGGAAAAAACACGTAAAAATAGGAGTCAAAATTGGACCTGGGGACTTTTCCTCTCTTTGCATCTTTTGGGTCAGCCCACCCTTATGCCTCAAGGATGTATTTTCCTTTGCTTTCTAAATAAAACTGAGCTATAACACAGAGTTGTAACACTGGTCTGTCTGAGAAAATTACATGGGCCGTAATGCTGGTCCATTCATCACTTCAAATTTTTGTTGCAAGGAGATGGAACCAAGGAAAATTATAAACTTCCCTGACAATATGACCAGTCAGTTCACCTAGAGAATCTACTTAGATACTGAGGTTTCAAATTTTCCAACCAGAGCCCTGGTCTTGGCATAGCAGACTTACCTTGATCTGGCATTTAATTTTCTTTATGGTTAAATCACTCATACATTCAATACTCAAAGTAATTATTACATCCTCTTCTACTGGAACACTGTCTCTTTCATTCCTGTTAAAAGTATTAACAGCTGCAAGGACGATTTTTCAAGGACAAATTGTGTGTCGGGATAATTGTGTCCCTTTGTTCTACCCCCCTTCCCCCCCACCAGAAGTAATGGTATCCTCATCTAGCAAGACAGTGAATAATCCACAATTCCATCTTGAACCCACACTCTTTAACCATTCCTGGTAACTACTGCCTCAGTTTGGATTCCTTTGAAGTGAATGCTAAGATAGTATACAATGCAAGTTATTGATGAGCAATTCCTGTGAAAGGAAGGAGAAAGGAACTGCACTGCCCAGAGGAAGTGTAATGGGGAGGTGGACACAAAAGCTTTAGTTAACCATTGAGGAACTCTGGAGTGAGTAGTGCCTTAGCTAGAAGTTGTCTGCCAACTGTACTTTGTATCTGGGTGATGTTACCTTAAATAGGGATCATATCTACCACAGAGGTGGAAAACAATTCTCTAAAGAAAGTAGTACCTCTCTTCTTTATCTTCATGTAAAATCAGGCAGCTAAGAAATTGTCTGAACAGTGAAAGACCTTAGTAAAAGGAAAGCATACAGCCTCCCTACAACCTCTTATTTCAAAACTATGCTGGCTTAAGCCATACTAAGTTAAAGAAAACAACTTTTGGGGAAGTTGTTCTGAAAACACTTATTTTTCCTCCCTGGTGATGCAGAGAATTATTTGGCTGATTACACTGTGAATGTAATTCACCAGACTCTTATTGTTAGGGCAGTCGCCTTGGCAAGTCGAGAACTAAATGTGCTTAGAGAGAATCTTTCTTTGAAGAACACTACAAAGTTCTTGCCTTAAAGATAGCTAATGGCTCTGCCAAATAGAGTCCACATTTTGTGCAGGGAAAAAAGTTAAAACCCACAAAACAAATCTACATAAAATGGTAGATTTTATGAATTTCCATGTGGCTTCCTATCTTTCTCTTTCAGTCTTTAATCTCAGATATTGGATTTATTGGTTCCTCCTTGATTTTTACTTCCAAATATTTCTAAAATCATAACCATTCTTCCCTTAGGGAGGATCCTGGAAGTCAAGAAATTTTACTTTGATTTTCATAAATATAAATTCATTGATTGGATGGCATTTTGTAATACAGGAATATCTGTGATTTTTAACTCTTCATGATTCAGTAGTATGTGAGAGTACCTTTATTCTGTTCAGTCCAGCCCAAATTTTAATGCAATTTCTATGTGGTAGGCATTGTATTTGTTGTGGTTGTTTAGTAGCTAAGTCATGTTTGACTCTGTGACATCATGGACTGTAGCCCACCAGACTCTGTCCATGGGATTTCCCAGGCAAGAAAACTGGAGTGGGTTGCCATTTCCTTCTCCAGTGGATCTTCCGGACCCAGGGATCTAACCTACATCTCCTGCATTGGCAGGCAGATTCTTTACCACTGAGCCATCTGTGAAGCCCTGAAAGGCTAAACTCCAATATAAAATAAAAATTTAAACAACCAAAAAATGTTAATGATATCACATAAATTCCATCATATATTTTATTTTTGTCTGTATTATGACTTAACTCGTCAATTTGTAGGAGGTTTTGAGTCACTGATGTTACTGAGTTTTCTGTTTGGAGCTACCCACAGATATGAAGAAATGGAAAGGAAGTCATTCATGTACATTTTTCTGGGATCAATAATTTCAGAGTTTGACTGATTAGCATTTTCAAATGCTGTCACAGTTGATTACAGAGCCCTGAGAATAAAGGTGTAGGTGGTGTAGGAAAGACTATTGTTCTCACTGTGAACTCTGATTTTTTTTTCTTTCAGGTTGCAGAAGGAAGAGCCTAAGGGAAAATGTAGGTCAAGTGCTTTTACCCTCTTGCAACTTTCAGAAGAGCAATCACCAAATCAGAGTGACTGGTTGGTCCTGATTTCTAATGATGGAAATGGAGAGAAGGGCAAGAGGTGAAAAAGCAATGGGCAATGTCTTTAACTCATAGTTTAAAAAACAAGACAGCATAAATCATATTTTTAAAAAATTAGGGATATATTTGATTGGTTTAGCCTAATTTGACTTTGTTTATTAGACTCAGCTTTGCATGTGATGACTTCAGGTTATTATCTTATTAACATGATGAAGTGAGAGGAGGGGAAATTGAAACACATGTTTATAAAGCACCATGTTTAATGTCTTCTAATTCCCTAATTAACATAAAGCCCTGTACAGAACAATTATTTCCTAAACATGTGGATGTTTAAGAGGGGAGAGATGCTTTGTTCATTAGTGTAATTATGTTAAAATCAGATCCGCTTAATTTCTTGTTTACATATATTATATTAATTTAAAAATAATGTATAAGAATGTGGAATACTTCTTATTATCTCAAAATCAAGCATATTTGTTGTCTAAATGATCTTTCCTCATATTTCAAGAATAATTTCAATTGGGACAGCTATTAATGCATGATTGATATTATAATGAAATTTTCTATTGTATTAGAATCGGCTATAATGACTCTGCAGGGCTAACATATCATGTTAGAAATGTGAATGTAAATAGAAAACGGATGCAAAAAAACCCTCTATGTTTTATTAATTTTTTTTTTAGCACTGCCAGGCCTGGATATTTAATTTGAACAATTATGATACAGGCAATTGACAAAAATATTCTAGTTTGAGGAAACAGTATATTATAAGATTAATGTAAACTTTTTTTTTTTAATTTTTATTTTAACTTTAGTTTAGTTTACAATACTGTATTGGTTTTGCCAAACATTGACATGAATTCACCATGAGTGTACATGCGTTCCCAAACATGAATCCCCTCCCACCTCCCACCCCATACCATCTCTCTGGGTCCTCCCCATGGACCAGCCCCAAGCATCCTGCATCCTGCATCGGACATAGGCTGGCGATTCGTTTCTTACATGATAGTATACATGTTTCAATGCCATTCTCCCATCTCATCCCACCCTCTCCCTCTCCCCCAGAGTCCAAAATAATGTAAACTTTTGAGGGCAATCTAATGGGAAGCAAAATGTTGGAGGATGAGGACACAGGGTGCTTGTAGAGATAGGAAAGGAAGAGACAGGACAGGGAGTGTATAGATAGAGTGGGAAAACAAGTCATGTTTTTATTTTATCTGTTTTATCATTTTACCATTAATTGGTCCAAAGGTGGTTGTTAAAGAAAAGATTATTGTTAAAGGTTATTGTTATGCCAAACAATATTTGGTATTGTAAAACCAAAAGATTATTGTTAAAGAAAACCAGATATCTCAAGGAATTTAGCACTTTTATATGTATGGGAAGATGTAAGGGCTCACTGAAATCATTCCTTTGATATCACCTCAGCTATCTGAGGACTTCCAAGGTGGTACTGCTGTAAGGAATCCTCTTGCCAATGGAGGAGAGGTGGGAGACTCAGGTTCGATCCCTGTGTTGGGAAGATCCCCTGGAGTAGGAAATGGCAACCCATTCCAGTATTCTTACCTGGAGAATTCCATGGAAGAGGAGCCTGGTGGGCTACCCTCCATGGGGTCGCAGAAGTCAGACAAGCCTGAGCATGCACACAGGCACACTGTCTGGGGCCAGTTTCCTAGTCGCTGAGTTGGTAAAGATTCCTCTTTCAATGCAGGAAATCACCTGCAGTACAGGAGACCTGGGTTCAAGGCATTATTAGCCTTCTGTCCTTTATGACTCTTCACTTAATATATCAAATTCAGCAATGGTTGTGAAATGGGGAACTGAGTTCTGTTCGTGGAGCTGAGGAATGAACTCTGGAAACTCTCACTCATGCTGGCAAAGTTTATTTTAAAGGATAGAGATACAAAGCCCTCAGCATAGACACTGAGAGGGAGTGAAAAACCCCCAAAAGGTGGGGATCATAGCAATTTTATTTGTTTATTAGTATTGGTCTATACATTTTTGGTGGCCTCGTGACTTTAATATATGTCATTTTTGACCATTTAGTTTGAATGTCGCAATGTTTAGTTTGACATTTTTATGGCTTTCTTGATCTCTAGTCCTTGGGGTTTTAGACACTGTGTCACCAGCCCATGATCCTTTTCCTTGACCCCAGGTGATTATTTAAGGAGCAGTAACTGGTCTCCCTGTTTTTTTTTTTTTTTTTTTTTTTTTTTTTTCCCCTTGATAAGCTGGACAATAGTTAATGATTGTCCTGTCCACGTTTGAATGTATTATGATGACCAGACCAGGGAGGCATTCCTCTGAATGTTTGGAAATTGAAACAAAGAGTGCGATGCTTACTTGAGAATAAAAAAATTGAAGTAAAAAAAGGAATCAAGGTCTCAAAGTCCTATACTATCTAGCAATTTCTGCCTCAGTTTTATCTAAAGTAGTCCTTGAAAGACAGCAGTTTTTCTCAGGAGAGTTCAGATCTTAAAATAGAACACAGGGAAATTAAGAACCAGATCCAACCTGATAGAATGAGGCTATTCATTTCCTTTTTGCTGATTTCAAAAGCTTCTTGGTATGCCTGTTGTGACTGATCCACAATTCCTTTCTTGCCACTAATGACAACCTTAGTAATGGAACAGTAGTGGTCCCCTCTCGTTTTCTAATACAAGAATTTGCCCTCTGCTTGTACAGCATTGGGATCAAGAATTCTTCCAAAAGAGATGGTATATCATTACAGACGTACTCGAAACTTGGTCTCAACTTTCAAGTCATCCGTTGTTTGCTTCAGCGTCTGTCTTTAGCTCCGTACTTGAGATGACCCTCCAAAATGGCCTACAGCTGTTTATAACACTTTTTTAAGTAGCTGAGAGATGACCCTCCCCACTGGATAATTCAGCCTTTGCTCAGTCACACGCATCATGCAGGCTGCCATGGCATCACAGTTCTCAGCCTGCTCAGCCAGTTTGGTTTCTGATCAGCTTATTTTCATTTATGGCTGGATGTTTATGTCCAGCATGGCTAGTGGAAGATGGATGGGGGCTCAGCATGGCTGACTTTTTGTTTTCAAAGATACTTTTATCAGATTAATGATGTTCTCATCTATTCCTGAATTACTAAGAGGGTTTCTTTTTTAAATCATAAATTTGGTTTCAGTTCAGCTCAGTCGTTCAGTTGTGTCCGACTCTTTGTGACCCCATGAATTGCAGCACGCCAGGCCTCCCTGTCCATCACCAACTCCCAGAGTTCACTCAGACTCACGTCCATCAAGTTGGTGATGCCATCCAGCCATCTCTTCCTCTGGAGTTTGAGCTTTAGCATCTCTTCCTCTGTTGTCCCCTTTTGCCTTTTTGCATTTCTTTTCCTTCAGAATGGTCTTGATCCCTGCCTCCTGTACAATGTTACAAACCTCTGTCCATAGTTCTTCAGGCACTCTATCAGATCTAATCCTTTAAATCTGTTTGTTATTTCCACTGTATAATCATAAGAGATTTAATTTAAGGTCATACCTGAATGGTCCAGTGGTTTTCTCTATGTTCTTCAAGTCTGAATTTGGCAATAAGGAGTTCATGATCTGAGCCACAGTCAGCTCCTGGTCTTGTTTCTGCTTACTGTATAGAGCTTTTCCATCCTTGGATGCAAAGAATATAATCAGTCTCATTTCAGTATTGACCATCTGGTGATGTCCATGTGTAGAGTCTTCTCTTGTGTTGTTGTAAGAGGTTGTTTGCTATGACCATTGCGTTCTCTTGCCAAAACTCTATTAGTCTTTGACCTGCTTCATTCTGCAGTCCAAGGTCAAATTTGCCTGTTACTCCAGGTATTTCTTGACTTCCTGCTTTTGCATTTCAGTCCCCTATAGTGAAAAGGATGTCTTTTTGGGGTGTTAGTTCTATAAGGTCTTGTAGGTCTTCCTAGAACCATTCAACTTCATAGAACTTCAATGTTCAGATAACTAAGATCATGGTATCCGGTCCCATCACTTCATGGGAAATAGAAGGGGAAATAGTGGAAACAGTGAGACTTTATTTTTTGGGGCTCCAAATCACTGCAGATGGTGACTGCAGCCATGAAATTAAAAGATGCTTGCTCCTTGGAAGAGAAGTTATGACCAACCTAGACAGCTTATTATAAAGCAGAGACATTGCTTTGCCAACAAAGGTCTGTCTAGTCAAGGCTATGGTTTTTCCAGTGGTCATGTATGGATGTGAGAGTTGAACCATAAAGAAAGCTGAGCACAGAAGAATTGATGCTTTTGCACTGTGGCGTTGGAGAAGACTCTTGAGAGTCCCTTGGACTGCAAGGAGATCTAACAAGTCAATCCTAAAGGAAATCAGTCCTGAATGTTCATTGGAAGGACTGATGCTGAAGCTGAAACTCCAATACTTTGGCCACCTGATGTGAAGAACTGGCTCATTGGAAAAGACCCTGATGCTGGGAAAGATTGAAGGCAAGAGGAAAGGGGATGACAGAGGATGAGATGGTTGGATGGCATCACCGACTCAGTGGATGTGAGTTTGAGTGAACCCTGGGAATTGGTGATGGACAGGGAAGCCTGGTGTGTTGCAGTCCATGGGGGCACAAAGAGTCAGACGGGACTGAGCAACTGAACTGAACTAAGTACTTAGATGACAGTATCTGATGCACATTTCTAGAACTGTTTTACAATTGCTGATACCCCTACCAAAGGGAAGATGTAAATTACTTTATGACCATGAGCTTGTAGCCTGCAGGCCTCCTGAAGCCTAAGGACTGATCATGCCAACCCCTGTGGCACGGCCTCTTACCTCACCATCAGCCAATCAGAGAATTGTGCTGTTCACGTAACCTATGACTCTTCTCTCTCACCCAGTCTTTAAAAATGCTTTCCTGAAACCTATCAGGGAGTTCTGGTACTTGTGAGCACTAGCTTCCCTGAACAGCTTGCTTGGCACTCAGCAATAAATGCTTCTCTTCACCACAACTAATTGTCAGTAGATTGGCTTTACTGAGTGTAGGTGAGCTGATCTAAATTTGGTTTGGCAACATGCTTTGCAGTTATTTTTAACTTTATTATAAAGAATATCATGCTATTTAGTCCTTTTTGCTAAAAATACATCACTCAATGGACATGAGTTTTGGACAAGCTCCGGGAGATACTGAAGGACAGGGAAGCCTGACATGCTGCAAGTCCATGGGGTGGCAAAGAATCAGACACAACTTAGTGCCTGAAGAGCAACAACAAGGTTCACATATATTTTCACACTCATTCGTTTTGACTGTGGTTTCATATTTCATTGTGTAAGTAAACAGTTTATTATATGGTTGTATCAATTATCAGAACTTTTAATAAAAAATAGTGATAAAGATGAAGTCCAGCAGGCACAGGGACAGAAAACTGGCAGGGGACTAGAGAGCCAAGAACTAGACCCCTGCATTCACAGAACTTTAGGGACATCATAGATAGCCTGTCTCATCAGCAAGGAGGGGTGGGAAGGTTCAGTAAGTGAAGCTGAAAAGCTGGCTATCCACAAAAATAAAATCATATCCAAAAAGATTAAGGATTTGAGTATTAAAAACAAAACTGTGAACGTCTTAGTAGAACATATTGGTGAACATATTTTAGGCACAAAAATTATTGACAATATTTGACAATATTAAAATTAAGAAATTTGATTCATCAAAAAATACTCCTAAGTGAAACATAAATTATAAAAAAGAAAAAGCTATCAGCAATGCTGCTGCTGCTGTCGCTTCAGTCGTGTCCGACTCTGTGTAACCCCATAGACGGCAGCCTGCCAGGCTCCCCTGTCCCTGGGATTCTCTAGGCAAGAACACCAGCCAAAAAGTAAATTTTATTAAGCTATTACTCAGCCATTAAAAAGAATACATTTGAATCAGTTCTAAGGAGATGGATGGAACTGGAGCTGATTATACAGAGTGAAGTAAGCCAGAAAGAAAAACACCCATACAGTATACTAACGAATTTAGAAAGATGGTGATGATGACTCTGTATGCGAGACAACAAAAGAGACTCAGATGTGTAGAGCGGACTTTTGGACTCTGGGGGAGAGGGAGAGGGTGGGATGAGATGGGAGAATGGCATTGAAACATGTATACTATCATGTAAGAAATGAATCGCCAGTCTATGTCCGATGCAGGATGCAGGATGCTTGGGGCTGGTGCACGGGGATGACCCAGAGAGGTGTTATGGGGTGGGAGGTGGGAGGGGGTTTATGTTTGGGAACGCATGTACACCCGTGATTCATGTCAATGTATGGCAAAACCAATACAGTATTGTAAAGTAAAATAAAGTTAAAATAAAAATTTAAAAAAAAAAGAAAAAAAATAAAGAACTACTACAAATTAGTAGGTAAAGCAACAACTCAAAGAAAACAGTGGGGCAAAGGCCAGGGAGAAACATTTCACAGCAGAGGAAATACATACGGTGCATCTTTTCTATCTGCTGCATTGGCAGGCAGGTTCTTTATCACTAGCACCACCAGGGAAGCCCGTGTATACAGATATGTATATGTATACATAGGTATACGTATAGATATGATAGAATATTAATCAATCATAAAAGAAGGAAATTCTGCCATGAATAAGCCTGGGGGACATTGTCCTAACTGAAATAAACCAGACAAAGAAAGACGATACTATATGGTCTTGCTTATATGTGGGGCCTAAAAAAGTCAAACTCAAAGAACCAGAAAGTAGAATGGTGATTGCCAGAGGATGGAGGTTAGGGGAAATGGGGACATGTGGTCAAAGGCCAGAAACTTTCAGTTATAAAATGAATCAGATCTGGGGATCTAATGTACAGCATGGTGATTATAGTTAATTATACTGTATTGTGTACTTGAAATTTGCCAAAAGAGAAAATCTAAAGTATTTTTGCACACACAAACATGATAACTATATGAGGTTACAGATGTGTTAATTAACTTGATTGTGGTAATTATTTCACAACGTGATTACACATTTAATCATCGCATTGTACAGTCTTTAAAAAATACACTTATTTTGCAACCCACCCATTTTACTCCCAAGCATTTACCCAAGTGAAGAAAATGTACAAAGGCATATCCATAAATATTCACAGAAATTTTATTTAGAATAGCCAAAAAAGTGGAAACAAACCAAATGTCCACAAACAAGTAAATAAATTGTAGTACATTCATGTAAGGAAATACTACCTTAAAAAATTACTATTGATCCATGCAGCAACAAGACTGGATTTCAAAAGAATTTGGATAAGAAAAGTACATACTATGTAATTCAATTTACATGAAATTCTTAAAACATCTAAACTACAGTGAGAGCTTGGAACCAAAGGAGGTATATTGCTATTCAAAACAGGACTGGGGGCTCTTTGAAGTAATGATGGTCTTTTATGTTTTGGGCTTCCCCGGCGGCGGCTCAGCTGCAATGCAGTAGAAACGGATTCAATACCTGGGTCCGGAAGATCCCCCAGAGAAGGAAATGGCAACCCACTCCAGTATTCTTGCACAAAAATCATGTGAACAGAGGAGTCTGGAGGATTACGATCCATGGATCACAAAACACTGGACACATGCTTTGGAGCATGTTGGAGCATGCGCACATAATCAACCATAATGGTTACCCAAGTCTACATATTTGTCAAAATTCATTGAAATGTATACTTACAATGAGTACATTTCTTTTCTATAAATTGTACCCCAGTAAAATTGACAAAAAAGAATCTCACCTTCATTCTGGGTAGTATGTTCACAAATAATTATTAAAGTAAGCAAACAATTTAATCACTTAAATTTAATAACTAAATATATACACAATGGAAGGTCACAAATGGACCAGTTGATTTATGATCAATCCAAGCATAGACATTGAGATTCTTTAAAATTTCAAGAAGTAACGTGTTCGCCCATACGGTCTCAATGCCTTTTGAAAGTTTAAATGAAACTTTACTGGCATGTCCTAGCATTGATGCTTATAATATCTTTGATAGGAACATGTGTCATTAGTGCCTTGATATTTGAAGATTTATTAGAGATGCAAAGAAAATTATGTGACCCTTCAGCGGCTATCAGCTATTAGCATATCGAGAAAAACAGCGGATAATTTGTCTGCAGACAGACGTAATGTCTCATCCTTGCTCACTGGAGTTGTAAGGCAGAACCAGCGATGGGTGAACAGGCAAGTGCGAGGAAGGGGTAGGTTTTCTCTTTGCTGGAATTCAGCATAGAAGCTGGAGCTTGATGTGCTGAAAGGTCCAAAGCAGAAAAAATGTCGGAATGCCAACTCATGTAACTATTTTTCATTGGTTAGATTCCACTTATTTTTCTAAAAATTGAGATAGATAATCCTTGATCTCAGCCTAGCCTACAGCTTTTTTTTAAAAAAACAGGAGATAAAGGTTGCCCTAATAGACAAAGAATAAAGAATATGATTTGAAGTTGAAGTTGCTGGCTTCTCCAAAAATGTCTGAGCTTAATGCAATTATATAAACATCATTTCTTTTTTTTTAATGCTTTTGCAAATCTTTTTTTTAAAT
>SJYR01001963.1:401844-435266 GCA_006410655.1 Kobus ellipsiprymnus | reverse complement strand
CACCAGCCCTGAGCACTCTGTCTCATGCATCGAACCTGGACTGGCGATCTGTTTAACATATGATAATATACATGTTTCAATGCTATTCTCTCAGATCATCCCACCCTTGCCTTCTCCCACAGAGTCCAAAAGATTGTTCTATAAATCTGTGTCTCTTTTGCTGTCTTGCATATAGGGTCATTGTTACCATCTTTCTAAATTCCATGTATATGCGTTAGTATACCGTATTGGTGTTTTTCTTTCTGACTTACTTCACTCTATATAATAGGCTCCAGTTTCATCCACCTCATTAGAACTGATTCAAATGCATTCTTTTGAATAGCTGAGTAATATTCCATTGTGTATATGTACCACAGCTTTCTTATCCATTCGTCTGCTATAAACATCATTTCTTAAGTAACTCACATAGCAACCACTGTAATTTCTCTGACACTGCCAATTAATAGGCGAGAAAGAAATGGCAATCCACTCCAGTATTCTTGCTTGGAGAATCCTGTGGATAGAGTAGCCTGGAGGGCTGATGTCCATATGGTTGCACAGAGTAGAACACGACTGAAGCGACCTAGCAGCAGCAGCAGCTGATTAATAGAGACAACTATACTATGGCTCCAACCCATTAATGAGCTCTCACATATCATCCAGGTTGTTTTCTTTACCACTCTGAGCTGCCAGAAATGTCCATTACACTGTTTTCTTGTACTGACATCCATGGCGATGTTTCTTGCTTGAGAGGTAGAAAATGCAAACACTGAGGGTGCAAGTTCAGGAGTCAGGTAGACCTGGGTTTATGTTCTAACACTTCACTTAGTAGATATTTGGCACTGAAAAATTTGCAACTTTTCTATGTCCTGTTTTCCTCATTTGTAGTATCATGAGACTAATAGCAAAAACAGTAACTTTTTGAAACATTTTTATATCTTTATAGAGTTAAATGAATTATTATATGTAGGCATTTAGAGTTAGAGCTCAATATATGGCAGCTATGAAGAATGTATTTAGAAATATTTTGGTTCCAGGAAAATGTTTATGTAGTGATATTTTGAGTGACCAGTTTGTTCTGAAATACTAATTTTCTACCTAAGAGGCTGGACTCAAGATCCTTCTCACTTTAGAAAATAACCTGTAGAAACAGACTCTCAGTGGACTTGTATGTGTTTGGAAACCTATGACTCAAACTGAAAATGATTAGCTAAAGAAAAAAGAATTATTTTGTTTTTATTTCTTAAAGAGTCATCACCAACCCTGAGTGTAACTGTGATCCTTCTCAATAATAATTGTTTATTCTTCAGTTCAGTTCAGTCACTCAGTCGTGTCCGACTCTTTGCGACCCCATGAATCGCATCACGCCAGGCCTCCCTGTCCATCACCAACTCCCGGAGTTCACTCAGACTCACGTCCATCGAGTCAGTGATGCCATCCAGACATCTCATCCTCAGTTGTCCCCTTCTCCTCCTGCCCCCAATCCCTCCCATCATCAAAGTCTTTTCCAATGAGTCAACTCTTTGCATGAGATGGCCAAAGTACTTGCCAAGCAGATAAAATACACTAGTCTGAGGTTGGTGATTGACTCGGATCACTCAAATCTCTATTTGACAGGCATTCCTTATCTCTCTCTATTTTTGTTCCCTGTGCAATTTTGGAATGGCATCTATCTATTTTCCTTCTCTTCAGTTGAAAACAAAACAAAACTAAATTAAAGCTAAATGAAACTTAACAGAACAATACAAACATTCCCCTCCCAAATAAAAACAGCTTGGGACGTGTACTTGCATATCATGATATAACCAGAAATTTTTCCTTCATACCAGTGTGATTCTAAAGAAAAAGAGCATTGGCTCAAGATTAGGGAACAGTGCAAGAAATTTTAGAGTTGTTGAGACTTTCCAGCACTAAACCTGATAAGTTTAATATCCAGATCTGGAGTGTCTTATCATCCTAAATATAAGAGAGTATTACTGATTATACATGACTCAGTTATATAAATCCTATTCTGTCATGAGAACCAATTCATGGAAAATAAAGCCATGTAAAGTTATATTTAAAAATAAAAGTAGTCTTAAAAATGTATCTTTTAAAAATGATAAATGTTTACTTAAAAATATCCAAGCTATGTACTTCCAAATTTAATAGAATAAAATATCACTAACACCTAGAAACAAGGACAAAAGCACATTAATTCTATTTTACTTTGTTGAGTTCCAAGATGAAAGAGTATGTTTATACCAGTTGGACTACTTATTTTATTGTGCAAAATTATTGCAATGAGAAAACAATTTTGCTTTTTTTTCTTCCTATTAGAAAAGTATTTAGCAAGAGGGAAGCAGTTGGACTTCCCTGTGGTCCAGTGGTTAGGTTAAGAATCTGCCTGCCAGTGCAGAGGACATGGGTTTGCTCCCTGGTCCTGGAAGATCTCACACGCCTGGAGCAACTAAACCCGTGCACCACAACTTTTGAGTTTTCACTCTAGAGCCTGGGAGCCCAACTTCTTAAGTCCTTGCACCTACAGGACATACTCTGCAACAAGAGAAGCCACTGCTGTGAGGAGGCAGAGCACCACAAGAAAGACCCAGCCCAGCCATAAATAGAGAGACAGAGAGGCAGTTTTCTAAGAAGCTCACATCTAAGACATGAGGGTGCAATTCGACCTCCTGGAGGAGGAAATGGCATCCCACTCCAGTATTCTTGCCTGGAGAATCCCATGGACAGAGGAGCCTGGCAGGCCATCATCCACAGGGTCACAAAGAGTTGGACATGATGAATTGACTTAGCATGCACGCGCACACGTCCTGGTATTAAACTGAAGGTTATTTTCTGAATCTGTATGATCTCTCTTTGACAGTTAGTTGGCCACCAACGACATACCACTATGCTGCTACTGCTGCTAAATCGCTTCAGTCGTGTCCGACTCTGTGCGACCCCACAGACGGCAGCCCACCAGGCTCCCGGTCCTTGGGATTCTCCAGGCAAGAACACTGGAGTGGGTTGCCATTTCCTTCTCCAATGCATGCAAGTGAAAAGTGAAAGTGAAGTCTCTCAGTCATGTCTGACTCTTAGCAACCCCATGGACTGCAGCGTACCAGGCTCCTCTGTCCATGGGATTTTCCAGGCAAGAACACTGGAGTGGGTTGCCATTTCCTTCTCCAATGACATACCACTATAGATTACAACATTATATCCTTAGTTCTTATTCCCAGTTTTGCTTCTTTGTTTAATTAGTTGAATGTCATTGCCAGTCAGAAATAGGAACTTTAAGGTTTACTCTTGATATTTAAGTAAAATTGTCCTCCAGGCAATTCAGTGATGGGCTTTTCTATGAGAACAGAGCCGTCTGGGGATCGAATGCACAGCATGGTGATTATAGTTAATAATACTATATTGTGTGCTTGAAATTTGCTAAGAGATTATATCTTAAGTGTTCTCACCACACACACACACACAAGTACACATATAGAGACATCTAGGTGAGATGATAGCTATATGGTAATCATTATACAATGTATGCATATATCAAAACATCAGCTGTACAGCTTAAATACATATAATTTTTATTTGTCAAGTATACCTTTAAAATAAAGCTAGAAAAATACAGGTCAGCAATCATAATTTACAGTTATTGAACGATCAAGCCTTACCCTTTCTATATTGAACTGTCTGCTTAAAGGAGAATCACAAGGCTTTTAAATATTTAAGGTGTCTCTAAAAGAAGGAAGTGGAGAGACACAAATCACAACTTAAAGCCCTTAGGCTGATTAAGTCAGAGCTGAGGAAGCATTTTATTTCCTTTCTGAAGTTCTAATCTTTTTCTCCCAATTTTATTTTCTTAGAGTGCTGTGCCTTGGTCTTCAGATCATTGAAATTCTGATTTGCTAATTTTACATGCCATTTTTGATCACTTTGCCTCTATAGTACAACAGCTCTGATTCCCCCAACCCTTCCACCTCCTCTTCCAGTCTTAGAAGTGTGGTGCAAACCCAGTATTCTATTACTGAAGGAAGTTCATACAGGTCAGACTAGCCAACTAAACATATATATTAGGCATTTTTTTTTACTGCTCTAAAATAGTGGCTAACAGAATATCTCACTTTACACTAGAAGTCATGTTATTTATTTGAAACAAAACATCATAAACAAAATCTGGCATCTTATGATCCATCCACCATTTACTGAATTCATGATTTTTAACAGTTCTTTTACTTTTCTAAACTTCAGTTGCCATGTTGGGAAAAAAAAATCTAAATACATTTACTTAGTAAAATGACATATGCTCATTTTGAATAGAATACATGCAAAATATTTGTATGCGGTAGGTATTCTAAAAGTGAGTCTCCTATTTCCAGCATTTCCTAAAATGAAACATGTATATTTTCATAAACCACTGTTTTAGCTTTTAACTGAAAATTACTTCATTCTAGATTTAGGGAGAGTATTTTAAATCCCATTCCAGCACTTTGATTATCAAAGCAAAAACTGAGTTCTAAAGCTGTCAGGAGATGGCAAGGGAATCAACCTTCTTCTTTATGGATTCTTTTCTGGTTAAGTTAATACCTCTTTCAAAAGTCAGAATTGTTGCCTTTTGGTTTTGACACTGAACTTAAAGTGATGATGTTTCAGGGAAAACTGAAATGCAAAGGATGCTGGGTTGCATTTACTTTAAGGTTCATTCACGATGACTTTTACTTGTCTTGGGCATTAGCCTCCCTGTTTTGAAGCGGCCAAGTACATTTGGGTCAGTGAAGAGGGTGGTCCCCAGTCGCTTGCACTTTGTCACTGTCGCCCAGCTGCTGAATGGGTGTAGTTTACATTCCCCAGGTAACCGAGGCTGTCAGAGCTAGTTCAGTTCCTCCACAAATCAGAACTTCACCAAGGACTCAGCAGTGTCTGATTTTTAGTAAGAAAGGTTTTTTCTGCTCAAGTCCCTCAAATACTCTGCATCAGATTTTCAATGAGATTGCAGCAATTATTGTCCGTGAATGCATTTCATTAGCCCATTAATGAACTCTATGGTAAAATGACTTCAGAACTTAGAATGTAAATATGTAGGTAAAGATAGGACAGACTCAAACTTTGTTTCGAATATTTGCTTTAGCTTGGATTAAATATTGTGAGATGCACACTGTGTTGTTATTCATTCCTTTTTAAAAAATTTACTTGTTTGTTTATTTAAGACTGTGCTGAGGGTTCCTTGCTGGGAGTGAGCTTTCTCTTGCTGTGGGGCACAGGTTTCTCATTGCTTGTTGCAGAGCACAGGCTTTAGAGCAAGTGGGCTTCAGTAGTTACGGTGAGCGGGCTCAGTAGATGATGCTCACGGGCTCTAGAGTGCAAGCTCGGTATTTGTGGTTCAAGGGGCTAGTTGTTCCAGGCATGTGGAATCTTCCCAGACCAGGGATCGAGTCTGTGTCCTCTGCATTTGGTAGGGGGATTTTTTTTTTTTTATTGGGCTCTAGAGAATGGGTTGGGGAATACCTCAACAAGTTATGGCCCACTAGGGAGATGTCCATTCTAATTTTCCTGGGATAGCTTTTGAAACTTTTTCTTTTTCTTGGAGCTGCTGCTTTTGCTGGCAGTAGCCTCCTTGGGTCCACTGCTGAGTGGCTCCTCCTTGGCAAGCAATTGTGATCCTCCTGTCCTCTCTTCCCTTGGAGACTCTCTTGTTTCCTAACTCTTTGGGGTCACTAACTGGTTTGTCTTTGGAGAAAGTTTTCTTCATTTTGGGAAGACTTCCAGTGCCTGCTAGCTCTTCAAGATCACTACTAACCAGCTCTTTAAGATTTCTTTTTCTTGGATTTGGAAAAGGAGACAGATGGGTCTTCAATTCCATTTCCTGAGAAGCCTCCTGGGGCTTCTGCTTCTTTTTGGGTCTCTCACCTGTCTCCTCACACTCCCTGGGGCACTACTATTTTCTGAAGATTTCAGGGCAATTGCAGCCAGCCTATTCTTTTCCTTCAAGCATTTCATCTGTTTCTCCAGGTTCCCAGCAATCTCAGCAGCCGCTTCATCTGCCTGAACCATTGTTTCCTTCATGGCATCCAGATTCTTTGATGGAACCTCTCCAATCTCACAGAAGGATAGTCACTCCTTAACTTGTTCTCAAATTTTCTCCCCTAAAATACTGGGTACTGAGGTGGGTACTTCAGTGTGTGCATGCTAAATCACTTCAGTTGTGTCCGACTCTTTGTGACCCTGTGAACTGTACCCTGCTGGGATCCTCTGTCTGTGGGATTCTCCAGGCAAAAATATTGGAGTGGGTTGCAATTTCCTCCTCCAGGGGATCTTTCTGACCCAGCGATTGAATCTGCATCTCTTACATCTCCTGCATTGGCAAGTGGGCTCTTTATCACTAGTGCCATCTGGGAAACCCCTGGATACCTCGGAGAGGCGATCAATTCATGAGGTAATACTGCATTTATTTGCCAAATATCAGGATATGTGGCCTTTTTCTTAGTGGCTGCTTGGCCAATGAAGCTAGAGTGGAAAATGAGTCCATATTTTGGGGTGTGACTCCTTGTCTTCAAGGCTCTGGAAACTTGATTGCTTTGCTGGGTCCTGGGAATCACTCTGGCAGGTGGGTGATTAACCACAAGGGAAGTCCGTCATTCATTCTTTACATCAACCTATTAGTATATGTGGTTTCAGAAACTTAAGTAACAGCATGCTTGCTCACTGCACTAATTCCTTTTGCTTCTGTCTAAACCCAGCCCAACAGGCTGCAGCATCCAAACACTGACAGTTTTATTTGGGCATTGAGCAGAGATTTTATTTCACTTCATTACATCTTATCACACTTTTCATTTTTTATTCCACTATGGCAGGCTCATCTTCCTTTCACACTGCCAGAGGCTACCAATCGGTAATAAATCTCAGCTTCCCAGCCCACTCAAAAGAGGAGAAATCAAATGAGAAAAAAGGAAGTAGACCATGGCCACTGGTTCCATCCATGCTCATAGATTTTTTGCAAACTTAGGGGATTTGTTAAGATCCTATGTTATTATTCACAGATAACCATGCATTGTATATAAGGAGGCTTAGATTCTTTTTTTTTTTCTTTTATTGAAGTGCAGTTGATTTACAATGTTGTGTTAATTACTGTTGTACAGCAAATGATTCAGTATGTATATAGACATTCTTTTTTATATTCTTTTTCATTCTGGTTTGTCATAGGCTATTGAATATAGTTCTCTGTGTTCTACATTAAGACCTTGTTGTTTATCCATTATATATATAAAAACTTACGTCTGCTAAGGGTTGCCCTTGTAGCTCAGTCGGTAAAGAATCTGCCTGCAATGCAGGAGGCCTGAATTTGACCCCTGGATCGGGAAGATCCCTTGGAGAGGGAAAAGGCAACCCACTCCTCCTGAGTTTGACCCCTGGATCGGGACGATCCCTTGGAGAGGGAAAAGGCAACCCACTCCGGTATTCTTGCCTGGAGAATCCCATGGACAGAGGAGCCTGGTGGGGTACAGTTCATGGGGTTGCAAGAGTCTGACACGACTGAGCAACTCAACCACCACCATCACGTCTGCTAACCCCAACTCCCACTCCATCCCTTCCCTCAACACCCTCCCCTTTGGCAACCACCTGTCTGATCTCTGTCAGAGATCCTGTTTCATTGATAGGCTCATTTTTGTCAGGTTTTAGGTCCCATTGTAAGTGACATGTGGTTTTGTCTTTCTCTTTCTGACTCACTTCACTTAGTATGATCATTTCTAGTTGCAAGGAGACTTGGATTCTAATTCGCTAACTGAAAACATTAATATTTCTGATGTCAATATTTCCATGTTTATATATTAAAAACAAGCAAGATAGATCAGATAATTTCTATGTCACTTTCAGATTGAAAAATATACCCTTCAGACAATAAGAGAAAAAGAATTTACTTTCTGAGTAAATCACTGTGTACATGGTCTTGATTCTCAATAAGTAGAAGAATAGAAGATGCCTTAGCTCTTGGTATATTTTTATAGTAACATTTCTTTAAATATGTGCTTTTTGTGGTAACTAATTTTTTTGTCAACTTGCTGGATGATGGTGTGCTCAGGTATTTGGATAACCATTATTTCACTATTTCCGGGTGGGTCTGTGAGGATGTTTCTGGAAGGGATTATCGTGTGACTTTGTGAACTGAATAAGCAGATGTGAACTGAATAAGCAGATTGAGCAGCATCCAATTTGTTGAAGGCCTGACTAGAACCAAAATGTGGAGGAAGAGAGAATTTGCTCTCTCTGGCTGACCGTTGATCTGGGACATTGGGCTTTCCTTGCCCTTGGACTAGGACTTAGCCCATTGGTGCTCCTGACTCTCAAGACTTTACACTGGAACTGGAATTTATACCATTGATTTCCTGGTTCCCAGGACCCTAGACTTGGACTGGAACTACACCACTGGCTTCCTGGGTCTCCAACCCAGGACTCTGTTGAGGAAGACAGATTGTGGGACTCCTCATCCTTGATAATTATGTGAACTATAGAGAGACCAATTATTGATTTTACATATATAAAATATATATCTTATTATAGAGATTGCCTGCGAAGAGTCTGCAAAGAGTCAGCAAAGAGTTGGACACAACTGAGTGACTGAACTGAACTGAACTGAAATATCTTATTGGTTCTCTTTCCTTAGAGAACCTTGACTAACATACTTTTCAAAAACTGGATTTTTCAAAATTATTAGCAAAGTAATAATTCTCATTATTTGATCATACATTTTTTACATAATCCTCAAAACACTTTTGTATATATTATCTTATTTTTCCTTTCTTTTCCTTTCAATAAAAAACAGCATTCACTACCTCCATTTTAAGGATTCAAGATGAGAAGAAATTAAGTGGCTTGGCAAAGATTTTGTGGCTAGTTAATAGCAAGACAAATGGTACAACTCAGGTTAGTTAAATATTAAACATGCAGTTATTGTTCAGCCCCAAGTCATGTCCAACTCTGCAACCCCATGGACTGCAGCACGCCAGGCTTCCCTGTCCTTCACCATCTCCCTGAGCTTGCTCAAACTCATGTTCATTGAGGTGATTGTATACATGTTCATTTGCTTTTTTTTTTAATCAACATCTTGTGAAATACACAGAAAAGTGCATATTTGTGCAGTTTAACAACAGCTGTGAGGAAAGCTCTTGTTTAGCCCACGAGTGAAGTTTTAGAACATCACAGAAGGCTCTGTCAATCCCTTCAGTGCCAGATATCCATTGATTGCTTCTCATCTTCAAACTAATCATCATTTTTTAAAAATCTGTTCTGCAATAATGGAGGTGGTTTAGTTACTAGGTTGAGTCTGACTCTGAGACCCTGTGAACTGTAGTCCACGTGGCTCTTTTGTCCATGGCATTTTCCAGGCAAGATTACTGCATTGCCATTTCCTTCTTCAGGGAAGCTTCCAGACCAAGGGATTAAGACCAGATCTCCTGTGCTGTAGGTATTCTCCTGCATTGCAGGAGGACTCTTTACTGATTGAGCTTTTTTTTTTTTCTTTCCCTTTGCTGCCAATGTGATATTGTTGTTGGTAGAAAATGCTCTGGGGACACTGCAGGAGAAAGGGGTTTCTCCTCTGGTTTGAGAGTGCTGCCGGTGGCATCTTTCTACTGGTGCGTTTGTTATGGTCTGTATATGTGTGTCATGGACAGAGGAGCATGGCAGGCTTTAGTCCTTGGACTCACAAAAGAGTGGGACATGAGGAAGCAAGTAAACAACAACAACAGCAACAATACATATGTACTGCCTTGCTGATGCTGGGTTCTCAGTGTGACGGTGTACCAATTCCATCTGTGTCTACCAGCCAACCTCAGCCCTCTTGTACCCGAAAGGATGTGTCCTGCTTGCCCAGTGACTGTGAGCCAGCTTTGTCCTGGACAGCTTAGTAAACTTCACCATGCTATGGGCTTCATCCACACTTTTTAAAGAAAACTGAGCCCTATACTTGGGAAGATCAACTGCTTCCAAAATCGTCCTTTCTGTGTACCTCCCTTATTGTACTGTGCTCACTCAGTCGTGTCTGACTCTTTTGCAAACCTGTGGACAGTAGCCTGCCAGACTCCTCTGTCCATGGATTTACCAGGCAAGAATACTGGAGTGGGTTGCCTTTCCTTCTCCAGGGGATCTTCCAGACCCAGGGATCAAACCTGCATCTCCTGCATTGGCAGGTGCATTTCTTACCACTGAGCCACTTGGGAAACCCCGTACCTCCCTTAGCCCTATGGTTTTCTTCAGAATTCTAGTTACCTATTTGTAATTATAGGAGAAGGCAATGGCACCCCACTCCAGTACTCTTGCCTGGAAAATCCCATGGAAGGAGGAGCCTGGTAGGCTGCAGTTCGAGGGGTCGCTAAGAGTCTCTGTTAGGGTTGTTTTGGACCCTGGACATTGTATAAATCGCAGATTCCTCATTTCTCCCTAGAGGCAGCTATTTTACTAACTCACTTATAATTACTTTCTTGAGTTCTTTTATAGCTTTGCTACTCATGTATACTTTTTTTTTCAATATTAAATTTTTCAAGATATCCTGCTGGTGCAAGTAACTAGGAGGGGTTTGCATGACCTATGTACAGATTTACTGGCGATGAACATGTTGTTTCATGAGTAGGTGCCTAAAGAGCCAGATGGCAGCTGAGTACACATGTTCTTGTACAATTTATGGTGCACATGTACCATGAGTGTGGAGGCAGAGCAGTATAAATGGATATCTTTGTGGTACCTGTGCATATGTGTGTATGTGTGTGCAGATGCAAGTCTGTGCCTAAATAGAAGCCGGTAGTATCTCTGCTAGGAAGTATCAGCTTCTAAAGCTGGAATAATGCTGACTTTTGACTCCAGCTGAGGCTTGCTGGGGTGTGAAGTTTCCATCCTCTTAAGCAAAGACTTGATGTTGGTTTCCTCCTGTTTTTAAACATAGTTTCATTTTACCTTTTTAAAAGAACTTCCTATAAACACAGGCTCTATACTTTTTTGTTACTTGCTTTCATTTGTTCAAAATGATGAATTTTAGATACATTGATATTGATATATTTGATATGGGCTTTATTTATGTAAGCACAGTACATCCCATTCTCATGTGGTTGGGCATTTGAATTGTTTCCAATATTTGGCACTTATGAACAACTGTGCTCTAAACAACCTTGTACCCGTTGCAAATAGCTATGACTTATGCCCAGGGGTACATTTCTGAACCAAAGGGAATAAATACATCCTCAATATTTCTGGAACCACCCTAGTGGCTCAGATGGTAAAGAATCCATCTGCAGTGCAGGAGACCTGAGTTCAATTCTTTGGTCAGGAAGATCCCATGGAGAAGGAAATGGCTTCTTGTCTGGAGAATTCCATGGATAGAGGAGCCTGGCAGGCTATATAGTCCATGGGGTCACAAAGAGTCAGACATGACTGACCAACAAATACTTTCAATATTTCTAGATTATGGTATATGATTTATCAAAGAGTTTGTATCAGTTTGCAATCCCTCTAGCTATATATGAAAAAATTCATAGCTTCTATATGCTTGTTAACATATCTTAATACTAAGAATAAGGTTATGATTAAGCATTTCTCTGACTTTTAAAGTTTAGTGCTTTTGCCTATGTTTGCTAGAAATTTGGGTTTCTTTTTGGTGAACTACTCTTTTAATTCTTTCATCTGTTTTTCTATTGGTTGTCTGACTTATGAGTTTTCTTCCCTAGCAGCAATAATCTGGATAAAAGTCCTTTATCAGCTATATGTGTTGCAAATACCTCCCTCCAGCCTATGGCTCTTCACTTTTTTTAGTGGTGTCTTTTGAAGATGGCAAAATTATGATTGTAATTTTAACATAGGTGAATGAATTCATCTTTTTCTTCATGGTCACTGCTTTTTGTGTTTTGTTTAGGAAATACTTTTCTACCAAGGAGATTATATATTCTTCCATATTATCTTCTAAAACCTTTATGGTTTTGCCTTTCACATTTGGGTTTTTAATCTACCTGGAATTGATTTTTTTTTATATGGCATGAATGGTCTTGCTATTATGCCATAATTTCTAAAAATCAAATGTATACAAGGTCACCGTTACCATTTAGATTTTATATCTACAGTTTGGGGAAAGGTAGCCTGGTGTAGAATAATGCTGAATCAGGATGAAAAAAGCCTTTTTCTTTTAAAGAAACCAGTAATTCAGCTCATACTGATTTCAGACATAATGGGAAGTGTTTCACTTAACCTCAAAAACAGTTTATTTTATAGATAAACCAATTAAGGGTTCGAGAATTTGAGGAGCTTGGCCAAGGTCACACAGTAATGTCAATTACAGCAAGGATTCAAGATTTTACTATTTAATTCAAAAGCTTATGCTAATAAATTTGATGCGAAGCCTCCTCTTCCAGGGGGCATGAAGGGGCTAACCTAACTGCGCCCCCTGGTGGGCCAGGGCATTCTTCCCCGCTTCCCACCAGCACACCCCTCGGGTTCAGGCTGCAGATAACAAAACTAAGATTGGTTCAAGCCAGACAGGCTTTATTCAACAGCGAGAGAATGGAGAAGTGAAACTCATGCTCTAAAGGCACGCCCTCCTCAAAGGAAGGAAGGTGGGGGACTTTTAAGAGGTAAGAGGCAGGTGTCGCTCCCCATTAGAGACTGGGGGGAAGGGCGGAAAGTGGCAGGAGCAGCAGGGCATGCGCAGTTCCTCAGGCGCCTACGCCCGCGAGCTCTGGTCACTGGGTCCTGTTTTCCGACTATTTACGACCCCATGAATTACAGCCCTCCGGGCTCCTCTGTCCAGGGGGCTTCCCAGGCCAGAATACTGGAGTGGGTTGCCATTTCCTGCACCAGGGGGCCTTCTTGACCCACCCAGGTATTGAACCTGCGTATCCTGCATTGACAGGCAGATGATTCTTTTTTTTCCTTTTAGTTGAAGGATAATTGCTTTACAGATTTTTACTGGTTTCTTGCCAGGCAGATTCTTTACAAAAGCCCAGGCTGACTCGCACTAGGCACAAATCGTACCTAGCCAAGTACAAATCCCTCGTTTGGGCAGAGATCTTGGCGTGGAGATGAAGCTATGGTAACTCTCGGGTCCCTCCAGCTTTCATCTGCGCAGACGTGTTCTCGTGCTCAAGTCAGAGTCGGTTCGGGTTTGTTGACTGCTGCTTATCTCTCAAGATACAGCTGGAAGCATCTTTGCCAAATACCAGGTACTTATGAAACAAGGATAAATCGAAGCCGGAAAGCAATGACCTTTAGCCCAGCCTTTGCTAGCTGTCTCGGAGCTAGCCTGTTCAGTCTGATTTTGTCGTGAGCCCTATGGCGTCTGTGGATTAAAGCACAACAAGGTTGGGTGTCTGCTCTCTCGGCCTGGGCTGCATAGCATGGTAAGACTGCTGTTGCAGGAAGATGGGCCCTGGAACTCATGTATAGCCGTGGTGGATTCATGTCAATGTATGGCAAAACCAATACAGTATTGTAAAGTAAAATAAAGTATAATTTTAAAAAGAAAGAAAAAAAGAAAGAAATTGCTCCAGGAGGCACGTGTGCTGACAAAACAAAGAGAGTTCACTGGGAAGGGGCATCGAGTGGAGAGCAGGAAGGTAAAGGAACCCAGGAGAGCTGTTCTGCTGCGTGACTCGCAGTCTCTGGTTTCACGGTGATGGGATTAGTTTCTAGGCTGTCTCAGGTCAATCGTTCTGACTCAGGGTCCTTCCTGGTGTTGCACACATTCTCAGCCATGATGGATGCCAGTGAGGATTCTGTGAGGTCTTTAGGATATGTGGCGTCTCCTTTTGACCTTTCCTGAATTCTGGTTGGCGGTGGCTTGTCAGTTTTGTGCTCCTTATTGGGACCTCTTGTAAAATAACTCACAGGACTGGTTACTATGGTGCCTGGCTGGGGTGGGCGGTTTGTCAGTATGTTTCCCCTAACACTGCCTCGCTTGTCTTTCTAGGAATAGAGGTGTGTGTATGTATGCATGTGTGCGTGTATATCTCCCCTTAATTTCTTTTGTCTTTCAGTGTCTTTAATTTGAAATTTGGATTTTCCTGGCATCATAAATTCTGATTCCCATTCTGAGTTTACCCTACTCTGCTTATCTCTCAAGATACAGCTGGAAGCATCTTTGCCAAATACCAGGTACTTATGAAACAAGGATAAATCGAAGCCGGGAAGCAATGACCTTTAGCCCAGCCTTTGCTAGCTGTCTCGGAGCTAGCCTGTTCAGTCTGATTTTGTCCTGAGCCCTATGGCGTCTGTGGATTAAAGCACAACAAGGTTGGGTGTCTGCTCTCTGGGCCTGGGCTGCATAGCATGGTAAGACTGCTGTTGCAGGAAGATGGGCCCTGGAACTCATGTATAGCCGTGGCGGATTCACGTCAATGTATGGCAAAACCAATACAGTATTGTAAAGTAAAATAAAGTATAATTTAAAAAAGAAAGAAATTGCTCCAGGAGGCACGTGTGCTGACAAAACAAAGAGAGTTCACTGGGAAGGGGCACTCGAGTGGAGAGCAGGAAGGTAAAGGAACCCAGGAGAGCTGTTCTGCTGCGTGACTCGCAGTCTCTGGTTTCACAGTGATGGGATTAGTTTCTAGGTTGTCTCAGGTCAATCGTTCTGACTCAGGGTCCTTCCTGGTGTTGCACACATTGCTCAGCCATGATGGATGCCAGTGAGGATTCTGTGAGGCCTTTAGGATATGTGGCGTCTCCTTTTGACCTTTCCTGAATTCTGGTTGGCGGTGGCTTGTCAGTTTTGTGCTCCTTATTGGGACCTCTTGTAAAAATAACTCACAGGACTGGTTACTATGGTGCCTGGCCTGGGTGGGCGGTTTCAGTGTGTGTTTCCCCTAACTGCCCCGCTTGTCTTTCTAGGAATAGAGGTGTGTGTATGTATGCATGTGTGCCTGTATATCTCCCCTTAATTTCTTTTGTTTTTCAGTGTCTTTAATTTGAAATTTGGATTTTCCTGGGATCATAAATTCTGATTCCCATTCTGAGTTTACCCTATACTCAGTTACTCCACTTTCCTAATATGTATTTTCTTACATTTGTTAAGGAACCAAACTTGGGTCTGCTTGCCTGAAAGCCAGTCCACTGGTACCAGGTTGTGTGGCATTTACTGCAAGGTGAGGAGAATGAGTAGCTTATGCTTAAAAGACTCGAATTCCTTGATGGCTTTTAGGAAAAACTTTTTAAAGGCAACGTTAGTGGTGAGGGTTGTAGGCTGCCTGATCAGCGGTGGATATTCTTCTGATTGCTCAGTGGAGAGGTAACAGGGTGGTATCTGGGGATTTATAACCAACAGCCTTCTGGTTCCAGTCAATGTGGGGTCTGCGTACTTGTGGTGCAGTTAACCAGTTAATCTTTTCCACCTGGTGGGGTTTTTAATGTTTACATTTCGCCTCCGCCCCCGACCGGCAGCCACACCTTGTGGCATGTGAGATCTTAGTTCCTTGACCAATTGAACCAGCAACCCTTGGATTGGAAGCTCAGAGTCTTAACTGATGGACAGCCAGGGGAGTCCTCTGGTAGGGCTTTTAGTATCTGCAAAACAATTCCAGCATTTGGCTCAGAATATTACCTACAGCCCTTGAGGAGGAACTACCGGTCCTTGACTTTTTCTTATAGCTAAGTCATTATCATTTTGTCTTATTTTACCTTGGTTTCGGCATTTTGTGTCTTCTATGATTGAATTTGCTCTTTGGAACTCGAGGAAGGCCTAGGAAAATAAAGCTGTTCTGCAACCAAGAGGTAGGGGACATAGGGGTTCTTTCTATCTTTGGAAATGCCCCACAGGGTCTTGCTTGGATTCCTGTTTTCAAAATAGGCTTGTACGTGTATGCAGAGTTAAGCATCTCTTTCTTTATTTACGTCATATTATCTTTCAATAAAAATGCTTTATTGGGGAAATACAGAAATTTGACAGTTTCCTGAAGTTCAAATTTTAGTTATAAATGTAGAGCCCCCAGAACCTGCATTCTTTTGAGTTTTTCTATATGGCAGAAACCAACACGATATTGTAAAAATTTAAAAAAGAACAAAAAAGAAAAAATATGAACAGGAAAATAAAAAGACATGAAAGGGAACTCCCTGGTGATCCAATTATTAGGACTTTGTACTTTCACTGCCAGGGCCTGGGTTCAGTTCCTGATTGGGGAACTAAGATCCCACAAGCTTAGCAGCATGGCAAAGAAAAAAAAAATGTTTAAAAAGACGTGAAAGATTTCTGTACTGAAACCCAAAAATAATTGCTAACATTTTAAAAAGCCTAAACTTAGAGCTGTATCATATTCATGGGGTGAAAAAGTCATTATTAAGATGTATGTTCTCACTAAATTTATTGCAACACTTTCCCAATAAAAATCCTGTCTTCTCTAGATTTTCCTATGCTGCTGGGTCTTGCTCTGACAATTTCTTACAGCTTCCTTATTTCTTAATGCCCTCAAGCTATGTATATGTATATACACATGTACATCTTGGCTGAACCAAAGCAGGTCAACCCTCAGCATCCAGCTGAGATTGATTCCAGGGCTCCCCACCACCCCTCAACCATAGATGCCAGAAACCTGAGGATGAGTAAGTCCCTAATATAAAATGATGTGATGCAGAGGACCTCCATGACTGTGGATTCTGCACCCTTGGTGAATTCAATTAACCACCATTAGCAACTGCCAGTGCTGAGGGCTGATTGCACGTAATCTGTACGTTCTCCACCTTGGTTACTATCGACATTGATGGCTATTCAACCCTCAGCATCCAGCTGAGATTGATTCCAGGGCTCCCCACCACCCCTCAACCATAGATGCCAGAAACCTGAGGATGGGTAAGTCCCTAATATAAAATGATGTGATGCAGAGGACCTCCATGACTGGATTCTGCACCCTTGGTGAATTCAATTAACCACCATTAGCAACTGCCAGTGCTGAGGGCTGATTGCACCTAATCTGTAGGTTCTCCACCTTGGTTACTATCGACATTGATGGCTAGATAACCCTTTGTTATCGGAGATGAAGAACCTAAGCCACCCCATTTTGTTAAAAAGGACTCCATTTTAGAGTTCTGAGGAAAGCGTCTTTGGAAATCCCCTGACCTCACCCCACCACCTGTGAGCCAATCAGACCCCAGATCAGGATCTCCTGACTTTACGTTCAGGACTTATGACCTGCCCGGGAGATTCGAATCAAGCCGGGGAAATGGGAACCAATCAGAACCCAACACCTAACCCTTCCACGGAAGGTAACCAGTTAGACGTCTCCCAACCCGGAAACTCCCGTTTTTCAAATTTTTCGACCGGGAATACCCTGTGTAAGCAATGTAACCCGGAGCTCGGGGCTCCTCTCCTTAGGCACTGCGTCGGTAACAGTGGGAGCCCCAGCTCGAGCTTGGTAATGAAAACTCTTGCTTTTGCATCGGATACCGGCTCCCTAGTGATCATTGGGAGATTTCGCGATTTGGGCATAACAGAGATTGTTCTGTGTGTTGCCTGTCTAGCCACATCCTTATCCTCCACCGGTATGGTTATTAATAACAGCCTCCTAGTTGCTACAAACAAAATGTACCTAGTTATTGCCAAAAGTCCTTTGGGAGGGAAAATTGCCCCAGTTTAGTCGGTAACAGTGGGAGCCCCAGCTCGAGCTTGGTAATGAAAACTCTTGCTTTTGCATCGGATACCGGCTCCCTAGTGATCACTGGGAGATTTCGCGATTTGGGCATAACAGAGATTGTTCGGTGTGTTGCCTGTCTAGCCACATCCTTATCCTCCACCCGTATGGTTATTAATAACAGCTTCCTAGTTGCTACAAACAAAATGTACCTAGTTATTGCCAAAAGTCCTTTGGGAGGGAAAATTGCCCCAGTTTAGAACCGGTAATGTAGTACATCATTTCTCAGAACAAAAATCCCTCCTTTCAAATAATTCTTTTCTTTCTCTCATTTCATTTATCACTTTCAAACAGTATCTTTTATCCTGATTCTTGCCAATAGCATACAGATAGAAACTTTTATGAGTACATTCCTTGAAAGTGTTTACTTCCCAATAATGACAGAATTAATTCCAAATTTCTTAACATGGCATGTAAAGCTCCATCTCTTTCTGTCTCTTGTCTTATTCTACCTTTCTTCAGATGAATACTCCTGAAATATTTTTTATCACTCTCAGCCCACATTCAATACTGTGTTGCTTTTCATTTTGTCACTGCTACCCTTCCTCATTTGGCGTGTGAATGAGGCATTCCTTTATATATTTATGAGTGTGTGTTTAATTTACTTATAATTATATATATATAATTTATTTGGCCTCGCTGGGTCTTAGTTGTGGCATGAGAACTCTTAGTTGCAGCATGTGGGATCTAGTTCCCTGACCAGGGACTGAACCTGGGCCCCCTGCATTGGGAGCCTGGATTCTTAGTCATCAGGCCACCAGGGAGATCCCAAATGAGGTATTTCTTATGTATTACTTTATATCTTCTTGGCTTCACTTCTAAGTTCAGACACACTATGTGAATAGTTTTGTGGTGGCTTTAAAGAGTTTCACACAGGTGTGGACCTGTGTGTGTGTACACGTCATATCCTGTCATGGGTTTCTCTATTATTATGATGTGGGATGCTTGTGGAAATTTACCCAGTAGTCATGCGATGCTTGAATATGGGGAAAGTTAATGACTGTGCAGCCATTCTCGACTAATTAGGGACATAAATATTTCCCTCTTTCCGCTCTGAGTGGATTGTTTTGAGATCACTGTCTACATTGCTTGAGAATGTTCCGCATAATCAAGCATCTGCCCCTCATCTTGGTGACTGTCCCCCAAACACATACTTATATCAGCTTTCCCCCCTTCCCTGTTTGGCCCCTACCATCCATTACTCAGGCAGCATAGGATCAGTCTCCAAATATTGGATTGTTTTGAGATCACTGTCTACATTGCTTGAGAATGTTCTGCATAATCAAGCATCTGCCCCTCATCTTGGTGACTGTCCCCCAAACACATGCTTATATCAGCTTTCCCCCCTTCCCTGTTTGGCCCCTACCATCCATTACTCAGGCAGCATAGGCTCAGTCTCCAAATCAACTGCCTGCACATAGCCTCTGCCTGAAGTGCAGGAGACTCGGGCTCAGTTCCTGGGTCAGGAAGATCCCCTGGAGAAGGAAATGGCAACCCACCCCAGTACTCTTGCTTGGAGAATCCCAGGGACAGAGGAGCTTGGTGGGCTACAGTCCATGGGGTCACAAGAGTCAGACATGATATAACAACTAAACCACCAAAAACCACATAAGCCTCAGGCTCCACTTCTGTAGGCTCTGAAAACTAAGACAACCTAGCTAGCTTTTGGACATCTTTGAAGACTCCTCTTAAGTGCAGTTACCTCCCCACAAAATATTTCCTTTCTCCATTTTTACTGGTATTTCTCTTCAGTGTCACCTATATCACCATCGTTGTTTTCAGTTGCTCAGTCGTGTCCAGCTCTTCACGACCCCACAGGCTGCAGCACACCAAGCTTCCCTGTCCTTCACCATCTCCTGGAGTTTGCTCAGACTCATGTTCATTGAGTCAGTGAAGCTATCCAACATCTTGTCCTCTGTTGTCCCTTTATCCCCCTGCCTTCAATCTTTCCCAGCATTAGGGTCTTTTCCCGTGAGTCAGCTCTTTGCATCAGGTAGCCAAAGTATTGCAGCTTCAGCCTCAGTATCAGTCCTTCCAATGCATATTCAAGAATAATTTACTTTAGAATTGACTGGTTTGATCTCCTTGCTGTCCAAGGGACTCTCAAGAATCTTTTCCAACACCACAGTTTGAAAGAATCAGTTCTTTGGTGCTCAGCCTTTTTATAGTCCAGCTGTTACACCTGTACATGACTACTAGAAAAATCATAGCTTTGACGATACAGTCCTTTGTGGGCAAAGTAATGTCTTTGTTTTTTAATACACTGTCTAGGTTTGTCATGGCTTTTTTTCCAAGGAGCAAGTGTCTTGAGAACTGTGTTTATATCAAAATCATCCCTTTTTCTGCAGTACCTGGATAGTACCTTGAATAATGATATACCAAGGTTATCATAATGGTATTTCAATATCAATCTTGAATAATAGAATTATACAGTTAATATTACACTATGCTTTATTTTGAGGAGATTAGAAGTGCATAGAGGAACCATGCAGTAAAAATACTTATTTGACTTAAAAAGACTTTCCAAGGAGAAAAGCAAACAACCTCTTCATTTCCTATTTCTCTTCTCAATCATTTTTGTTGAGGCTAAGAACTAATTCATGGGAGGATATAAGTTTAAAGAAACACGTTTCATCTGAGGCTAGAGAAAGCACTGAAAAATATATTTAATTATGTGTTGAAATTGCTATAAATGAAATTACAGTATCATATTAAGTAGCCTTATTCTCTGTGAATCAGTAAGCAAGTACAACTGTTACATACAGAGCTGCTATAATTGAGTCTTCAGGAACTGCTTAATTTTCAAGAATGAAAATGCAAAGGATGCAAATCAATAGGCAAGGGAGGACTTGAGAAGATTGAAGACTTGAGGAAAAAGGAGAAATTGAGTTAGATCCCCCATGGTGAATGATATGGAGTACACTAGAACTGAATGGAATAATCACAGGATAGAGGAATGCACACATAAGAGAATGGTTGCATTCAGGACAGGGAATATTATTTTTTTAATAGGTGGACATATACAGTCCCCTCAACACTCATCCAGAATCTCAAGGGAAGAAAGTGCTTGCCCTTGAGATTAAAGAAAATCAGGTACCTACTGTCACTTTTGTTACAGAGAATCCAGGATATTTAAGAGAAGAGAAAACCAAAAACAACACCAGAAAACCCAAAATGGAATGTGCTGATGTTTGTAACATACCACTGGTAAGAGAGAAAAAGAGAACCCTGGATGAGATGGTCTCATACTTGAGTGAGCAGCTGCCAATTGTATGAAAATCTAGACTAGATCATTGGGAAGAAGGGTTTTTTGGCGTTTTTCTTTTTGTTTTGTTTGTAAAGACAACAACAACAACAACAACAACACTGCCCTTGAAACTTGTAGACTCAAAGCAGATGAAGAGAAAGTAGAAGAGGGAATTGGTACCAGCCTGGAAGCAGTCCAGGAACTGGTATGAGAAATAAGGAGGAAAAAAATGAGGTAGTGTGGAGGTCTTAGATGCTCTTGAGGATGCCGAGAATACCATAGAGTGTGTGAAACACTGGTATGGTTAGCAGCCTAGACTAACACTGCTGAGGGTCTGTGAAAGGAGGTCTATGAGCAAGGCAACTTCTAAGGATATAGTACAGTGTTATTTGCTGTAGGCAGTATGCTAACAGTGAATCTCTAGAATGTATTTATCTTGTGTTACTGAAGTTTTGCATCCTTTGGCCATTTACCTTTCCCCCTTCCTTAAACTCTGGGGAACCACAGTTTTGGTTTCTATTTCTATGAATTTGTTTATTTTCCCCAAACTTTATATCTTCTTTTGTTGTTGTTGTTGTTTTTTAATTTTTATTGTAACTTTAGTTTACTTTACAGTACTGTATTGGTTTTGCCATACGTTGACATGAATCCACCATGGGTGTACATGCATTCCCAAACACGAATCCCCTCCCACCTCCCACCCCATAACATCTTTCTGGGTCATCCCCATGCACCAGCCCCAAGCATCCTGCATCATGCATCGGACATATTATTTACTTATTTATTTTAGGCTGCATTGGGTCCTCACTGCTGCCCATGGGCTTTCTCTGGCTGCGACCATCGGGGGCTACTCTCTGGTTGCAGCGCACAGGCTTCTCATTGTCTTGGCTTCTCTTGTCATGGAGCACATTCTCCAGAGGGCACGGGCTTCAGTAGTTGCAGTACACAGGCTCAGCTGTCCCAGAGCATGTGGAATCTTCCCAGACCAGGGGTCAAACCAGTGGCCCCTGAATTGGCAGGTAGATTGCCAACCACTGGACCACCAGGGAAGTCTGAGTTAGTCTATTTTAGATTTCACGTATAAGTAAGATCACATGGTATTTGTCTTTCTGTGTTTGGGTTATTTTGCTTAGCATAACATCCTCCAGGTCCATCCATCTTGTTGCAAATGGCAGGATTTCTTCCACTTTTGGTATCATATCTAAAAACAAGTTACATACACGATGGCTCTTTAAAATGAATTTTAACAATGTTAAAATAGTTATTTATCTGAACAAATACTTAACAACTTAAAGAAGAGGTTATTATTATGATCTCCGCATGAATGAAGAATGTAAATCTACACAGGGTAATTTATCCAAGGACACAATATATATGATAATTCTAGCAATAGATCCCATGTCTGCCTGATACAAAGACTGTCGATGTAACTAGTAGACAATACTATAAAAGTTACCAAGTGGCCAACTATGACCTAAAATAAAGTCTGCTGCTGCTGCTGCTGCTGCTAAGTCGCTTCAGTTGTGTCCAACTCTGTGTGACCCCATAGACGGCAGCCCACCAGGCTCCCCTGTCCCTGGGACTCTCCAGGCAAGAATACTGGAGTGGGTTGCCATTTCCTTCTCCAATGCAGGAAAGTGAAAAATGAACGTGAAGTCGCTCAGTCGTGTCCGACTCTTTGCGACCCCATAACTGCAGCCCACCAGGCTCCTCCGTCCATGGGATTTTCCAGGCAAAGTCTAGGGAACACTAAAGTCAAAGAACACTAGATACTTCGGTACAATTGACATTATTAATGGCATCATTAAGAAGGCAAACAGATGTATCTGTGTTCAAGGGCAGAGGGAGAGTACCAAGTGACATATGTTTACTAATTTAGATGGATAACCGAGTCCTTGATTATACTTTCATTTTTGTTTATAATGGATCTTTTTCTCAGTGAAGATTATTGGATGGCAATTATTGCCATGATCAGTGCTAAAGCAAATAATATGTTAATATCATTTCTGATTGAGAAATGCTATTCATTTAGATTGAAATGAACATTTAAAACCATGGAAAACATAAAATGAAACTGAGAATCATTGGAAAATTTATCAGCAAGATCTCAATCCATGCTTTAAGGGCTATCATTATACCCTTGAGAAGGGTATGAAGAGTAAAATTTAATTACTTCCTTAATTTATTCAAAGAACTTTCATGGAGCATCTTCTGAATAAAGTGTGTTTATTATTGTGTTCAGTCTTCACAGAAACACTGTAACGCAGTGGTCCCCAACTTTTTTGGCACCAGGGACCAGCTTCACGGAACATTTTTCCACGGACCCTGGGGTGAGGGGGTATGATTTTGGGATAATTCAAGCACATTACATTAATTATGGCACCACTGATCTGACAGGAGGCGGAACCCAGGCAGTAATGAGAGGAATGGGGAATGGCTGTCAATACAGATGGAGCTTGGCTCTTGCTCGCCCACTTATCACCTCCTGCTGTGCAACCCGGTTCCTAACAGGTCATGGACTAGTAACAGTGTGTGTCCTGGAGGTTGGAGACCCTTGCTATAAGGTATAGATTAGTATTCTCTTCTTATAAATAAAGAAACAAACATTTGAAGACACAAAGCCCTGTACCTGTGGTCATACAACTGGTAAGTGGCTAACAGGGCTGTACATCCAGGCTTGCCTAGTTTTCAAAGCCTGTGCTATATTTCGTACTAAGGCTGATTTCAAAAAACCGTCTGGCAAAACAATCCCTGAGTGCCATCCGTGCACTATTCCTAGCAATGACCTATGGGGAAAATCGCACGGATCATAGACTTGGGCAGAATGTCACACTGTCTGGCAGAGCATTAGCTTAAAAGGTCAATAAGCTTCACAGTAAAGCATCCTAATCATCCATGGAAAATAAATTGCTTGTGTTTCTGCTTACTAAACAAACTGAAAACTAACTTATTACATTCATATTCTGGGTAAATTTTCTCCGGAACAAAAAGTTACTGGTCTATAAATCATAGTTTGATCAGCTATCGCATCTTCTGAAAAGACATTTTTAATTATCTTAACTAGGAATGGGAGCTTTAAGCACTGTAGAAAACCACATAAATAAGAATTAATTGAAGAAAATATAGAGAAGTCAACCTAGGGGATCTGAATGAGTTAAACTACAAATAAAATATCTGAGAATACAGGTTGCTGCCAAAAAACCTAAAAGAATGAGTCAATCTGCAGACTTTAGGAACAATCAATAATTACCAAGATGCAAAGACTGACTAGGAGGAAATGGAGGGAAAACCTTTAGAATGGATAATTAGGCAAGAGTTCTCCGACTGTTAAAACGGTGAGCTTTTAGAACAATCTATCTGCCACAGGAAGCTGTGCAACTGACTTTATTTAGGACAGGGATTAAACTCTCAGAGCCACAAAAAGCAAGCGTGAGCAGATACATTAGTGAGAAATGAAGACATCAGCCTTTCCTTTTCTGTTTACTCCTTTCAGGACAACTTAGAGGAAGCCTTCTGTGTCCTTGGTTAGCATTTCAAATGTTTGTTAAAAGATGAGGATTTCCACCTAGTTGACTGAGTTATGCTGCTTTTGTCCTACAAGCGATGTTTCTACTGAACTTGCTCAACTCTTTTCTCCTGTGTCCACAGGAGGAACGAGTAGCATGTGTTGAGGTTTTGATGGTGACAATGAGATCATTTTTTAATATTAATATACTGTCTATGGAAAAATTAGAATAGACAGGCATGCACTTAAGTACCACTAATATCCTAACCACTCAAGGATAAACATATTAACATTTTCATGAACAAATGTCCCAATATTTCACATATGCGTGTGTGTTTATATAAGTTGGTGTTTATGAAGATCATAGTTATACAGCATAGAATTTTCTGCAACTTATTACTAGTTGAACATAATATAGTCATTCCTCATGTAATCAAATAATCTTCTAAGTATAATAATATAAATTACATATACAGTATTGTTGTATTACTAATATTGTTGTATTAGTTCCCAATTGCTGGACACTAGATTGTTTCTGATTTCTTACTATTATACATAATAAGACACTGACTACCCATTTATTTCATTTTTTTGTTATAGCTTTAAACACTTCTTTAAGAGCAGTTCTTGAATTTCTGTGTCAAAGGGTTTGAACGTGTAACTAATTATTTAAGTATTCTCCAGTTAGAATGTACCTTTCTGGAAAAAGGTAATTGAATGTAGGCTCTGAGGTCAATCTGCCTATGGGAAAAGAGGCTGATTCTATGTGGCTCAGTTTCCTCATCTGTACAATAACAGTTTTGTTGCTCAGTCATGTCCGACTCTTTGCAAACCTATAGACAGCAGCATGCTAGGCTTTCCTGTCCACTATCTCCTTTGTTTGCTCAAGTTCATGTCCATCTGTACAATGAGATTCTTTTTTTTAAATTTTAAATTAATTTATTTTCATCAGAGGCTAATTACTTTACAGTATTGTGGTGGGTTTTGCCATACATTGACATGAATCCACCATGGGTGTACATGTGTTCCCCATCCTGAACCCCCCTCCCACCTTCCTCCCTATCCCATCCCTCAGGGTCATCCCAGTGTACCAGCCCTGAGCACCCTGTCTCATGCGTCGAACCTGGACTGGCGATCTATTTCACTTATGATAATATTCATGTTTCAATGCTACTCTCTCAAATCATCCCACCCTCTCCTTCTCCCACAGAGTCCAAAAGTCTGTTTTTACATCTGTGTCTCTTTTGCTGTCTCGCATACAGGGTCATTGTTACCATTTTTCTAAATTCCATATATATGCGTTAGTACACTGTATTGGTGTTTTTCTTTCTGACTTACTTTGCTCTGTATAATAGGCTCCAGTTTCATCCACCTCATTAGAACTGATTCAAATGTATTCTTTTTAATAGCTGAAAATACTCCATTGTGTATCTGTACCACAGCTCTATTATCCATTCATCTGCCAATGGACATCTAGGTTGCTTGCATGTCCTGGCTATTATAAACAGTGCTGCAATGAACATTGGGGTACGCATGTCTCTTTCAATTCTGGTTTCCTCGGTGTGTATTCCCAGCAATGGGATTGCTGGGTATTATGGCAGTTTATTTCCAGTTCTTTAAGGAATCTCCACACTGTTCTCCATAGTGGCTGTACTAGTTTTCATTCCTACCAACAGTGTAAGAGGGTTCTCTTTTCTCCACATCTTCTCCAGCATTTATTGTTTGTAGACTTTTTGTTAGCAGCCATTCTGACCAGTGTGAGATGATACCTCAACTAAACAGACATTTCTCCAAAGAAGACATACAGATGGCTAACAAACACATGAAAAGATGCTCAGCATCACTCATTATCAGAGAAATGCAAATCAAAACCACAAGGAGGTACCATCTCATGCGGGTCAGAATGGCTGCTATCAAAACGTCTACAAACTCTAAATGTACATTTAAACCACCTCATGTGATCACTGTGAAAGTTTAGTAGGTAAACTATGCAAAATAATTATAGTAATATCTGCCAGACAGGAAACACTGAGAGATTATTTTTAGTAGTATTATTATACTCGTTATTTCCAATTAACATTCTCATCAGAAGCTATTATCTTTCATAGTATATGAGAATATAGCACAAATAGTTGCCAATTTATTATTAAATAATGGTATTTTATTGCTGTTTTAATTTTTCTTTCTTTGATTAATAATTGCTAGGATATTTATCATGTTTGTTGAACATTTGTATTTTTGCCTTTGTGCCTTGCTTGGTCATAGTAATTTTGACGTATTTTGCTGCTCTGGTTTTTTTCTTTACTTACTGAAGTGTAAGTGCTGCTTCTTTGCTGACTAATAGGACAATAACCTTTTGCATGTTTTAAGTCAAAATGTACATAGCATTAGACAATTTCTAAAACAAAAATAGCCATACACTGCCTCCTACATTTTCCTACAGAGCACTGTTCTTAGAATGTGAATCCAGTAGGACACTTCTTACATTTTTATGTCATTCCCCAAAGATGTGTTTTTCAACTTCTCTAATATTAATTCTAATTCTAATGTCTTACACCTGTTTGATTTAGTGAGTTATCTTAATAACTTACTTGTATTGCTTTTTCTCCATCAACCTAACTCCAAAATATTGACATTTTTTGGTTTATTAAAAAAAGACTTTGTGCTATAAACATGTTTTTACTTCCTGAGGCTAAATAATGCCAAATGCTTTGCTTTCTCCTCATTAGGCTAATTCCCCAAATCTTAATGACACATAGCATAGCATAGAGTTTAATGACAGAATCTTTAGAATAAGACATGTACTCAAATTCTGGGTGAGCTCAGTTAATTTGGACAAGTCACTCAGGATCTCAGAGCCTCATTTTTCTTACATGTAAAATGGAAATAATAACATCTATCTCAGATGAACAGTATGAAGGTTAAATGAGATAAAGTTTGTGACAATTTAGGTGTTAATGAATGATAGTTATATTTTTATACTTAATTATTATCATGTTCACCAGTGAACCTTCATCCAGTTTTACATTGTTATTTGGTTGCTCAGTTGCGTGTGATACTTTGTGACCCCATGGACTGTAGCATGCCAGGCTTCCCTGTCCTTCACTATCTCCCAGAGTTTGCTCAAACTCATCTCCATTGAATCAGTGATGTCATTCAACCATCTTATCCTTTGTCATTCCCTTCTCCTTTTACCTTCAATCTTTGCCAGCATCAGGGTCTTTTCCAATGAGTTAGCTCTTTGGATCACGTGGCCAGAGTATTGGAGTTTGTGCTTCCGTGTCAGTCCTTCCAAATAATATTTGGGGTTGATTTTCTTTAGGATGGGCTGGGTTGATCTCCTTGCTGTCCACGGGACTCTCAAGAGTCTTCTCTCACACCACAGTACAAAAGCATCAATTCTTTGGTGCTCTGCCTTCTTACATGACTAGAGGAAATACCATAGCTTTGACTAGATGGACCTTTGCTGGCAAAGTGATGTTTCTGCTTTTTAATGCATCATTTACCTGTCATAGCTTTTCTTCCAAGGAGCAAGCAATTTTTAATTTCATGGATACAACCACCATCTGCAGTGATTTTGAAGCCCAAGAAAATAAATTCTGTCACTGTTTCCATTTTTCCCCCCCATCTATTTGCCATGAAGTGATGAGACCAGATGCCATGATCTGAGTTTTTTGAATGTTGAGTTTTAAGCCAGCTTCTTCACTCTCTTTTACCTTTATCAAGAAGGTCTTTTGTTCCTCTTCACTTTCTGCCCTAAGAGTGATGTTATCTGCATATCTGAGGTTATTGATATTCTCCAGGCAATCCTGATTCCAGCTTGCTCTTCATCCAGACCTGCATTTTGCATGAGGTAATCTGCATAGAAGTTAAATATGCAGAGTGACAATATACAGCCTTGACATACTCCTTTCCCCATTGTTGTCCATATCTGGTTCTAGCTGTTGCTTCTTGACCTGCATAGAGGTTTCTTAGGAGGCAGGTAAGGTGGTCTGGTATTTTTATCTCTTTTAAGAATTTTCCACAATTTGTTATGATCCACACAGTCAAAGGCTTTAACATAGTCAGTGAAGCAGAGGTAGATGTTTTTCTGAAATTCTCTTTCTTTTTCGATGATCCAACAGATGTTAGCTATTTGATTTCTGGTTCCTCTGCCTTTTCTAAATCCAGCTTGTACACCTGGAAGTTCTTGGCTCATGTACTGTTGATGCCTAGTTTGAAGAATTTTGAGCACTACCTTGCTAGCATGTGAAATGAGTGCAATTGTATGGTAGTTTGAACATTCTTTGGAATTGTTCTTCTTTGGGATTGGAATGAAAACTGATCTTTCCCAGTCCTGTGGCCACTGCTGAGTTTCCCGAATTTACTGGCATATTGAGTGTATCACTTTAACAAAATCATCTTTTAGGATTTGAAATAGTTTGGCTAGGATTTCATTACCTCTACTTGATGATCCAACAGATGTTAGCTATTTGATTTCTGGTTCCTCTGCCTTTTCTAAATCCAGCTTGTACACCTGGAAGTTCTTGGCTCATGTACTGTTGATGCCTAGTTTGAAGAATTTTGAGCACTACCTTGCTAGCATGTGAAATGAGTGCAATTGTATGGTAGTTTGAACATTCTTTGGAATTGTTCTTCTTTGGGATTGGAATGAAAACTGATCTTTCCCAGTCCTGTGGCCACTGCTGAGTTTCCCGAATTTACTGGCATATTGAGTGTATCACTTTAACAAAATCATCTTTTAGGATTTGAAATAGTTTGGCTAGGATTTCATTACCTCTACTAGCTTTGCTCTTTGTGACTATAACTAGCATTCATTCATCTAGTTTTCAAACTTCCCAGCATCAGGGTCTTTACCAATGAGTCAAGTGGCCAAAGTATTATAGCTTCAGTTTCAGCATCAGTCCTTTCAATGAGTATTTAGGGTTGATTTCCTTTAGGATTGACTGGTTTGATCTCCTTTCTGTCCAAGGGACTCTAAATTCCATGGACAGAGGAACTTGGTGTGCTATAGTCCATGGATTTCAAAGAGTTGGACCTGATTGAGCAACTAACACTTTCACTTTCAAGATACTGTGAGATGGGTAAAAAGTAAAAGAAAACTCAAGAGAACATTTCAGTGGCAAAGGCATGATATATGAGAAACAAAGACATTTTTAAGGGTAGAATAGTTTGTGTGGGTACAGTGGAAACTGGAAGAGGATACTGGAAGTATTGGAGCCACCCTCAGCTCCTTCTTCTCTAGAAATCCCTACATCTAATGTGTTGTCAAGTTCTAGCAAGATGCTACCCAAATTTGCTTCATATCCATCCACTCTGTCCCGTCCCTGGTGCCATTGCCCCATCCAGAACCCTCATTATTTCTTGTTTTAATCTCTATGAGGGTAGACACCCTCCAAGTCATATTTTAACTGTGGCCCAAGGGCTATTTCTCAATCATAAATTTAAGGATGACACTGTTCAATTATAATACTTTCTCATTTCTTAGAAGAAAAAGTTATAATTTTTAAGTATGGAATCTGAGGTCTTTAAAAGCTTAACCTCACTCTATTCTGGTAGTTTCATCCTGCCTAAAATAGCAATTATTCATTATTTCATTCAAGATTAATAAATGGGAAATTAACATTTACTGAGCTTTAAATAAATGCCAAGCACCTTTAAAAGTTCAAATAATCCTGTGAATTAACTATTATTAATATCATGTTACAATGGGTACAATTAAGTATTTTGCCCAAATCCACACATGTAAACAGTAAAGTTCTAATTCTTTATTCTGCTTCTCCAAATAAAACAACAGCAAAAAAGAAAATGGCCCCAGGGATCCCACCGACATGGCTGTGCAGAGTGAGGAAGTGGCTCCCAAGCCAGACTGTACAACTTGTCTCTTATACACATCTAGATGTGTATAAGAGACAGCAATTAAGTATTTTGCCCAAATCCACACATGTAAACAGTAAAGTTCTAATTCTTTATTCTGCTTCTCCAAAATATTTATTAGGTACCTACTCTAGGTCCTGCAGTGGAATATAATGGACATAAAGATAAATTAAAAGGAGACTCTTACTGGAAAAATATTATAAACTGATAGAACAGCAGCTCAGAAATTCCTTATTCATGAGAACCTTCATGTTTCCACAAGGCATATCCCTGGCATGGCCTCATTCTTCAGTTTAACTAACAATTTATGGCTGCTCCATTTCCTACCATGGCTTCTCTCTTTGCAGTTCCTTGCCTGGTTTTGACACTTTCAGAATCTGTAAGAACCTTAATTTACATAATAAAGTAGCATCTTTACTGATTTAAGCATCATAAGGTAAGACTTGGAAAAAAATTAGAGAACTAAAATTAATGGCCAAATAGGACTTTGGGATTGTTCTTTGTTTCTTTTTTATATGTTATTTCATCACAGAGAGTTGATTGAATGGCTGTTGTTTTCTGTTCTGTACCTGGGAAATTTGATGTAGATAAAAGGCAGACTATCTAAGTCAGAAGAACAGAGAGATGGGTATTTCAAGTGCTTGCATGCTTGGTCTGTTGCTTTTGTATCAAAGTGCATTGTGTCACTTGTCATAAAATTAATAAAGCAAATGTCAATGGTAGATAAGTAGAAGGATAGATATTTTAATGATCAAAAGAATGAAGTGTTAAAACAAACATTCTAGGCCCTTGCATAAGTATGACTGCAATTTGAGTGAATGCTTCAGGACTCACTCTGAGACCTTCAGGGGGTGCTGAGCCCACTGATTGGAAATTACTGGCTTAGCAAAGGGAACACAAGGCTGGAAAACAGGAGAACTAATTTTAACTATTTGTCATGCCAGTGTCATTTAAGCATTATCACTGGTTTTTTCATATTAAAAGATAATAGCAATGGCTTACTTATCTCACAGAATTTTTAGAGTAAAATAGAAAAGGCACATACAAATTTTAAAATCAATGAAGCACTGTCATAGTTGCTAGTATATAGTACTACTTTCATAATCAGACTTCTATAGATTATGGAGTTAAAAATCAGAGCAAGTATTTAGAACTGGAGAGGACAATACCACTACTTTCTCACTCTATAAATTAGAAGAGTGAAATTCTAAATAGTTTAATTTCTTGCTTAATATCAGGTAGTCATTTCTTAAAATATTACATAAGCACATATTCTATTTAATCATCAATGCTCTAATTATTAGCCAAACCATGCTTATGAATGTCTGCACCTTAATAAAGAAAAGTAGACAGTGTTGAATACCGGGACCTGGGTATACTTATATATGGGTATTGGTATGCAATAAAAGACTGAGTGCTGTAGAATTGATGCCTTTTGAACTGTGATGCTAGAGAAGACCCTTGAAAGTCTCTAGGACTGCAAGGAGACAAACCAGTCATCCCTAAAGGAAATCAACCCCAAATATTCATTGAAAGGGCAGATGCTGAAGTTGAAGCTCCAATATTTTGCCCACCTGATGCAAAGAGCTGATTCATTGGAAAAGACCCTGATGCTGGGAAAGATTGATGGCGGGAGGAGAAGGGAAGGACAGAACATAAGGTGGTTGGATTGCATCGCTGACTCAATGGACACGAGCTTGAGCAAACTCCAGGAAATGGTGAAGGACAGGAAAGCCTGGTGTGCTGCACACCATGGGGTTACAAGAGTTGGACTTGACTGAGCAACTGAACTGTACTGATTGGTATGCATTTTGTAAAATATATTTAATCAACTGTGTATGCATTATCTGCATATCAGAATTACTTTCTCAAATAGAATGCCTTGACCAAGGACATATTAGAGAAGTAAATGGATTTGTAGAGATGGAGGCTTAGATTAGGCATCTAGATCAAGATTCATAACTAGATCTATTGAGGCTTTTTTTACATATCAAGAAAAAAAGCACAGATAGCCTGAAAATTTTTCCCAGAATGGATAACACAGATCATAAATGATAGAGTCAGGATGTGAGATTTAAATTTTACTAACTTCAAGGATCTTCTACTAATCATTATAGTAGATGGTACTACACATTAAAGTAATAGTATATTGATGTTGTTCAGTCGCTCAGTCATGTCCAATTCTTTGTGACCAATGGACTGTAGTATGCCTGCCTTCCCTGTCCTTCTCTATCTCCCAGAGTTTACTCAAACTCATGTCCATTGAGTTGATGTTGCCATCCAACCATCTTTTCCTGTCGCCCCCCTTCTCCTGCCTTCAATCTTTCCCATCATCAGAATTTTTTCCAATGATTCAGCTCTTTGCATTTGGTGGCCAAAGTATTAGAGCTTCAGCTTCAGCATCAGTCTTTGCAATGAATATTCAAGGTTGTTTTCCTTTAGGATTGACCTGTTTGATCTCCTTGTTGTCCAAGGGATTCTCAAAAGTTTTCTCCAGCACCACAGTTCAAAAGTATATGTTAGCTTCTAAATGATATTAAATAATTATAATTAATCAACAGTTTAGAGAACATTCTATTGTAACTTCAGTTCAGTTCAGTTCAGTCACTCAGTTGTGTCCGACTCTTTGCGACCCCATGAATCGCAGCACGTGAGGCCTCCCTGTCCATCACCATCTCCCTGGAGGATAAAAGAGGGAAATGAAAAGGAGAGAGACAGATCCAGCCAGTAATCAGTTCCCTAAATGTTCTCCACCGTCTGGAACACATAGAGATTCACAGAGTTGGATAGAGAAGAGAAGGGGGAGGGAAGAGACAGAGGCCACCTAGTGGAGAAAAGGATAGTCCAAAGGAGGAGAGAGTGGACAAGCCAGTAATCTCGCTCTCAGGTAAAATTGGGTAGTGAAGTTTGGGTTTTTAAATGTACAAAATTGACAACAAAAACCAAAAAGCAAAAATTAAAAATCTAGAGTAGGGGTTGGATTTTCAAAAATACAATATTAAAGAAAAGAAGAAAAAAAAAACAAGAAAACAAACAAACAAACAAAAAACCCCACAGGAATTATTTAAAAAAAAAACACCAACAACAACCACACAAAGACTATATATGGTGTTTGCTTTAAAAAATAGGGGTTTTTTTTTTGAAGAGTAATAGTAAGTTATAGAAATAAAAATTAGAGGCAAAA
>SJYR01001963.1:389411-401729 GCA_006410655.1 Kobus ellipsiprymnus | reverse complement strand
AAAAAACACCAACAACAACCACACAAAGACTATATATGGTGTTTGCTTTAAAAAATAGGGGTTTTTTTTTTGAAGAGTAATAGTAAGTTATAGAAATAAAAATTAGAGGCAAAATAGAGGAATTAACAATTTTAAAAAGTTAGTAAAAACAAACAAAAAAGAAAAAAAAAGGGAATGATTGTAAAAATAGTAAAGATATATCTGGCCCTTTCTCTGGCTTTGTGGGCAGTGTGGGGTCACTTCCAAGGCAGTTCCCTCTGTTTGACTTCTTCTGTTTGCTGGTCTCTTCAGTGTCTGATTTCTGTCCTGACGGGGTGGGGGAGGGGGGCGTGGGGGAGGCAGTGGTGCCCTGCTAGACCTGCCCCTGCTTGCAGCGCACAAACCACTCAGGTTCTACGTTGCTCCACCAGGAACTGTCTGAGGCTGGCCCTAGGCTGCATGCACCTCCCCAGTCTAAGCCGCTCAGGTTCGGCGCTCAGGTAGCCCTCAGAGGTGCAGAATCCATTGGGACTGCGTTTTGTGCCCCTCCCAGGTCAGAGTATCTCAGGTGTTTGGCGAGTGCGGTTGCTGCGACTTGTTGCCTTCCCTGCCTCTGCTGCTCAGTTTTCTGGGTGTACCGCTGGCGCCCCTTGTGAGGCAGATGGTGACTGTCCAGCACTCCCAGAAGTCTTAGCAAAGAAGCCTGCTTGCAGTTTGGTAGGTCAAGTCTCTTCGGGGCTGCGATTGCCCCTTTCCAGCCCTTACGGCTCTGTCTGCCTGTCCCTGGCGGGGGATGGTGTGCAGCCGGCTATTTCCATTCCGTCCTTTGTTCTGTGCAGGGTCCTGGCGGTGTCTTATGTTCAAGCTTTCCACGTGGTTAGCTATCCCACAGTCTGGTTTGCTAGCCCAAGTTAGTTCGCTCTGGTTACACGAGGAGCGTTCCTGCCTGATTCTTACAAAACACTGCAGCCCGCACCTCCTGTGCCTCCCTGCCCTGCCCCCACTTGCTAGTGGCGGATGCAGGCGTCTGTGCTGCTTTTCCACTGGGGAAGTTACTGTTGGGCTTGTAATCTGTTGGTTTTAATTATTTATTTTTCCTTTCTGTTATGTTGCCCTCTGTGCTTCCAAGGCTCGCCACAGACTCGGCAGGGAGAGTGTTTCCTGGTGTTTGGAAATCTCTTTTCTTAAAATTCCCTTCCTGGGACAGGCTTCCCTTCCCAGGACGGAGCTCCCTCCCCACCGCCTTTGTCTCTTTTTTCATCTTTTATATGTTTTCCCTACCTGTTTTTGAAGACAATGATCTGCTTTTCTGGGTGCCTGATGTCCTCTGCCAGCATTCAGAAGTTTGTTTTGTGGATTTTGCTCAGCGTTGAAATGTTCTTTTGAGGAATCTGTGAGGGAGAAAGTGGTCTCCCCGTTCTATTCCTCTGCCATCTTCTGGGAACCCCTCTATTTTGGGGTTTTGACCACACTTCTCAAGTCCTGTGAGCTCACTCTAGTCCTAGTTCTGATCTTTGTCCAACTTTTTATGATATCCATGGTTCATAAGCATAACAGCTACACACATTGTGACAATTCCACACTTATTAAGAGTATCTTTCTTCATGTTAGTCATCTAAGGATATTGTATTGTATCCATATTTTTTCATTGTACTCTCTTCCTAATCATAATGCTAGATCCAAACAGGAAGGGATTTACCTGTTTTTCTCAACTTTATATTTTAACAAAGTATGTGAGTATAAATGTGCATGTGCATGCATGCTCAGTTGCTCAGACATGTTCAACTCTTTGCAATCCCTTGGACTGTGTCCTGCCAGGCTCCTCTGTTTCTGGAATTTTCCAGGCAAGAACACTGGAGTGGGTTGTCATTTCCTTTTCCAGGAATATATGTGCAATTTTACAAAAATCAATTTAGAAAAATTAAGCTAAGAAGTAAAAATATGACAAGGAAAATGAAGCTAGGCTAAGACAATGATTCTGAAACAAGTATAATAAACAGAATTTTAAATGAAGTATTGAAAACTAATTAAACAAGAGATATAGAAGCAATAAAGTATAACAGCAGTATGGATTAATTACATTGACAATGACCTAGAGATAAAATATACTACATTCAGACACTGTTTGGTTATGTAGCACATGCTCATCTATTTTTGTTGAATAAATCAGGAATTAGCTCAGTTCAGTTCAGTCCAGTCACTCAGTCGTGTCCGACTCTTTGTGACCCCATGAATCACAGCACGCTAGGCCTCCCTGTCCATCACCAACTCCCGGAGTCCACTCAGACTCACGGCCATCGAGTCCGTGATGCCATCCAGCCATCTCATCCTCTGTCATCCCTTTCTTCTCCTGCCCCCAATCCCTCCCAGCATCAGAGTCTTTTCCAATGAGTCAACTCTTCTCATGAGGTGGCCAAAGTACTGGAGTTTCAGCTTTAGCATCATTCCTTCCAAAGAAATCCCAGGGCTGATCTCCTTCAGAATGGACTGGTTGGATCTCCTTGCAGTTTAAGGGACTCTCAAGAGTCTTCTCCAACACCACAGTTCAAAAGCATCAATTCTTCGGCACTCAGCCTTCTTCATAGTCCAACTCTCACATGCATGTTTAATATATGGCAAGGTTGCATTTCACTTTATTTGGAAAAATGAAAGTTTTTGTAAGAATGGACTGAAATGTCTATCTTACAAAAATATGAAGTTCTTCCTCCTTCAAACATTTCACAGAAAATTAGAGAGAATATGACCTCAGTGTAAGAGTTATGAACACATTATGGATAAACAGCTTGAAATCTATGTATAAAATATTTGAGTGGGCTGTGTGCTCACTCATTTGTGTGACTCTTTGAGACCCTAGGCTGCCATTCTACTCTGTCCATAGTATTCTTCAGGAAAGAATACTGGAGTGGGTTGCCATGCCCTCCTCTAGGGGATCTTCCAGACCCAGGGATCGAACTCACGTTCTCTTACATTTCCTGCATTGACAGGCAAATTCTTCATCACTAGCACCACCTGGAAAGCTCCTGACATTTTTTGAGCCCTAAATGTGTCACAGCCATTAAGTCTCTGGACATGGCTCTGGACATTTGTACCCTGAGGGACAAAACCATCCACAGTTAGAATCAGAGTTTGAATTTCGCTATCTTATATTTTTGTAGCATTGATATACTAGTAGTGGAGGAAATACAATATTACTAATTATTATATTTGACCACACAATATTTATATAGACTCACAATACCCCTCAAATATACCTATATATAAAGAGAACTGAAGGGCAAATAGCCAGTTGGTGAGAAAAAAAATCTGGTCTTAAAAGTTGAAAAGAAATGCTTTCACTTCATTTTATACTGCTCCATAGCTAATACCTGATTTCTTTACCCTAGTTTATTAATAAGATGCTTGGACACATGTTCTACTTTTACTGGAAACACTTTATGCCTCTCATCCCTCTTCTAATTGGACCTTCATTCCTGTAATTTCCTTGGCATCACTGAACATAGCTTACTGAATTCGATGTCATTTCTCTTTTTAGCATCAAAAATACATTGATATTTTAAGCAAGGAAACAGCCACAGTGATCACTGGACTGAGTCTGGTTGTGTTGGTTCTCAGGTCATGTCATGTAAACACTTTTGAATTTCACTTTGCCTGACCAATTTATGCAGGGTCTTTTGAATTCTTTGACTCACCTGCATGGGAACTCTGAGAGGAAGTTCTCCCTATGGAAGTCTGAACCCTTCCTGGATGATTGATGATGGAGACTGAAGCTCTCTCCCCAAATGAGACAGTTCAGTTCAGTTCAGTTCAGTCACCCAGTCGTGTCCGACTCTTTGCGACCCCATGAATCACAGCACGCCAGGCTTCCCTGTCCAAAACCAACTCCCGGAGTTCACTCACACTCACGTCCATCGAGTCAGTGATGCAATCCAGCCATCTCATCCTGGGTCGTCCCCTTCTTCTCCTGCCCCCAGTCCCTCCCAGCATCAAAGTCTTTTCCGATGAGTCAACCCTTTGCATGAAGTGGCCAAAGGGAGTTTCAGCTTTAGCATCATTCCTTCCAAAGAAATCCCAGGGTTGATCTTCAGAATGGACTGGTTGGATCTCCTTGCAGTCAAGGGACTCTCAAGAGTCTTCTCCAACACCACAGTTCAAAAGCATCAGTTCTTTGGCACTCAGCCTCCTTCACAGTCCAACTCTCACATCCACACATGACCACAGGAAAAACCATAGCCTTGACTAGATGGACCTTTGTTGGCAAAGTAATGTCTCTGCTTTTGAATATGCTATCTAGGTTGGTCATAACTTTTCTTCCAAGGAGTAAGCGTCTTTTAATTTCATGGCTGCAATCACCATCTGCAGTGATTTTGGAGCCCCCCAAAATAAAACCTGACACTATTTCCACTGTTTCCCCATCTATTTCCCATGAAGTGATGGGACCGGATGCCATGATTTTCGTTTTCTGAATGTTGAGCTTTAAGCCANTTTCAACTGTTTCCCCATCTATTTCCCATGAAGTGATGGGACCAGATGCCATGATCTTCATTTTCTGAATGTTGCACTTTAAGCCAACTTTTTCACTCTCCTCTTTCACTTTCATCAAGAGGCCTTTTAGTTCCTCTTCACTTTCTGCCATAAGGGTGGTGTCATCTGCATATCTGAGGTTATTGATATTTCTTCTGACAATCTTGATTCCAGCTTGTGCTTCTTCCAGTCCAGCGTTTCTCATGATGTAGTTTGCATATAAGTTAAATAAGCAGGGTGACAATATACAGCCTTGACATACTCTTTTTCCTATTTGGAACCAGTTTGTTGTTCCATGTCCAGTTCTAACTGTTGCTTCCTGATCTGCATATAGGTTTCTCAAGACTTAAGTAGGAGTAATTATTTATAACTTGTAAAAAGATGCTGTAGTTTCAGTTAATTTTAAGATACTGTGGGCTTGGTGACTTAGATGGTAAAGTATCTGCCTGCAATGCAAGAGTCCCGGGTTTGATCTCTGGGCCAGGAAGATCCCCTGGAGAAGGGAATTAATGGCTATCCACTCTAGCATTCTTGCCTGGAAAATTCCATGAACAGAGGAGCTTAGTGAGCTATAGTCCATGAGATCACAAAGAATTGGACTTGATTGAGCAACTAACACTTTCACTTTCAAGATACTTGAGATGGATAAAGAATAAAAGGACACTCAAGAGAAATTTCAGGGGCAAGGGCATGATGTATGAAAAACAAGGACATTTTTAAGAGTAGAATAGTCTGTGTGGGTACAGTGGATTCTGGAATTTGGGGACACTAAAAGATGTAAAAGATTGAGGGCAGGAGGAGAAGGGGATGACAGAGGATGAGACGGTTGGATGGCATCACCGACTCGATGGACATGGGTTTGGGTGGACTCGGGAGTTGGTGATGGATAGGGAGGCCTGGCGTGCTATGGTTCATGGGGTCAAAAGAGTTGGACACGACTGAGCGACTGAACTGAACTGAAAAGATATAAGATAGAAATGAGTGGGAATATTAATTATGACTTCATATTTATATTTCATATGAATGAAATGGAGAGAAGTAGACATATATTATGAAAAGTTTTGAAATCCATGCTACAGATTTCAGGAAATTACCTTTATACTTTGATGACCAATAGAAATATTTTAAATAGATGTGTAACAATGTCAGATTTTTATTCCAGAAAAACCACTCTGTTTGCAGAAAGTGAGATGTCTGGCAGGATTAGAGATAGAGATAGCATAGACATTTTTTCCCAATCAGCTAGAAAAAGAGGTAATAAAATCTTGCTAGAAGCTTGATAATGTCTTTAACCAATTCTCAGAGAGAAGTGCTGTTGAGAACAAATAGTGTGTGCAAGATTTGGCTCTATTGAATTAGAACTGCCTATAGTATATTCCGGTAGTGTATTCTATAAAATGTATACTTATAACTTAAAAGTGCCACACTAATGTACATTCCAGGAAAGAATGTATAGAGTCACAAAAACCAAGGCCAAAGGAACAAAAATAGGGAAAATATAATATAATAGGAGTATAAAGGGAAAAGGTGATAAGGAATGTGAGAAATAATGATCAAGGGGGCAAAAGGAATAAAAGACAGTAACATCCTAGAAGACAAGAGAATTTCCAGAAAAGGAAGTGATCAACAGAACAGGGTCAGAGCCTTCAGAGAGACCAAAAAAGAAGCAAATTGATGTCACCAGATTTAGCAATTAAAATATTGTTCTCAGTTTTGAGGAGACAGTTATATCTGAGTGCCAAGATTTATTTTTTAGATAAAACAGACAAAACCTAATACATTCTTAGATCCTCAGGACCAAGAGGCATCATATATTCATTCATAAGTGTCCTCAGTATTTCTTTATGAGGATTGAATTCCAAGATTATATTATTATAAATTATTTAGGCTGTACGCCCAACTTAGCCTACCAGGCTCCTCTGTCCATGGGATTTTCCAGGCAATAGTACTGGAGTGGATTGCCATTTCCTTCTCCAAATTAACAATTAGTAGCAATATAAGTTGTCGTTTGGTCTCAAAGTTGTGTCCGACTCTTTTGTGACCCCATGGACTGTAGCCCACCAGTCCCCTTTGTCCATGAGATTTCCCAAGCAAGAATACTGGAGTGGGTTGCGATTTCCTCCTTCAGGGGATTTTCTTGACCCAGGGATCGAACCCACATCTCCTGCATTTCATGTGGATTCTTTACCGCTGAGCCACTGAGGAAGCCCCGTATTATAGGTACAGTTATCAAAATTGGTTGTTCCAAATTCCTACATTATCAAGAATGGAAATTTAACCTACTTATAACTACAATTCCCTTGGCTTTGGATCAGACTTAATATGCCACTAAGCAATTTTCTAGTCCTCAAGGTGAATTGCTCGCTCAATCGTACTTCAAAACACTGTACTCAGAAGCAATGAAAATTAATTTAACCAAATGGAAGGAAAACTTTAGTATTGTTTGGAACTAGATGGAGAGGCTCTTTAAACATTTGGGAAAAATATGGTGATCCCAGGGCATGATCAATTTTATATTAAGACTGTAAACACTGTTTAAGAATTCAGCACTTATATGTCTTTCCTTGGTTGAAGTTATTTCTGTTCCTTAATTTCCATAATATGTCATTAATGCCAGTCCCAAACTCATCTAATTGTAAGACTTTGCCATTGTGGGTCTAAAGTTTTTAAAATGTAACATCTCAAGTGCTGTAGAATTTGATATTTGCCCATTAGATCATTTTTCATAGATGTTTAGCTATATATAATGTCTTGAAATGCTCAATTTGAAGGGGTGATTTGGGTTAAAGAGAACTATCCAGTTTACCTTTGAGAGGATTAATAATTCATCTTCCTGTGTAATGGAACATTTAACACTGAGGATAATCCATGAACTGGGTAATTTTAAATCAGTTAGTTGCATTAGTGATGTTAAGAAAAAATATATTCATTTCCCCTAAAAACCAATGTTTTTATTCTATTGTTTTTACTGACTCAGTGGAAAAAGTATAGCATTCAGGGACTTTTTCATAACAGTATCTAAGATTTCCAACTGTAGGCCAATCAAACACACATTTAATACTTCTAAAATACTAAATATTTTAAAGGAATTTTTATTTAACATGTTTAGAATATTTTATTACAAATTAATAAATGTTTTCTGAGTTCATAATTAGATAGGAGACAAAGTTTTTTTTTCTCTTATAGCTTTTGAAAATACAAAAATTGGAATGGATGGAATGTATTAGGAGGGCTCATAATAATCTGAGTTTGTAGCTATTTGTCCTGTTATGTCCTATAATATTTTTATTACTGTACCTGATAATAATATACACCTTTATCCTTTTAAAAATTTCTTTGCACCACAGATTTGTGCTCCTAAAAATTTTGGGGTTATTGTTTTAGTAGTGACATGGTTTGTGGAAAGTCTTTGATAGGAATTGTGGAAAGCTTTGTGAAAATCACAGTTTAATATAAACATAAGCACTTGTAAAAAAAGTAAAGACAGTTCATATTGGTTCTTAGATTTGTTTCTATCAAATAAAAATGACATAAAGAAGCACTATACCCTGAAAATATTTTCTGACAAGTGAAGTTTACTTTTAATTATCTCTAATATTATTTAGGTAAGTACATGTCAGAGATGTAACAGATAACTTGATAAAAGTAATAAGGTCTGAAGACCATGAGATCACATCTTGCTGCTAAGTCACTTCAGTTGTGTTCGACTCAGTGCGACCCCATAGACGGCAGCCCACCAGGCTCCCCTGTCCCTGGGATTCTCCAGGTAAGAACACTGGAGTGGGTTGCCATTTCCTTCTCCAATGCATGAAAGTGAAAAGTGAGAGTGAAGTCGCTCAGTCATGTCCAACTCTTAGCAACCCCATGGACTGCAGCCCACTAGGCTCCTCCATCCATGGGATTTTCCAGGCAAGAGTACTGGAGTGGGGTGCCATTGCCTTCTCCGGTCACATCCTAGCTATGTGTAAATGAAATCTTTTCTACCTAAGAGATGGGACAAAACATCTATGTTTATTCTAAGAAATATCATATTTATGGGCTTATTGAAACAAAAACCAAGCATTTTAGTTTTTTTATATATGTTTATTTTAATTTTATTTGCTTTTGTTGACAATTTGATAAGTATCAGCTGTTATTAAAACAAGTGTCATGTAAGTTTGAGATTTTATTTTCATGGATAATACTAGAGAATAAGGCCTATAAATATATTTTACAGAATCATTACCATTTAAGATATGTCTTTATGACAATCAACATGCAGAAAATAAATCTGGCCTCATTCAATTCTAAGGATTTCTCATTTCTTAAATAATAAATTCTTGTAAACCTGAAAATTTGTGTGATGTTTCAATTTTTTTTCTAGAGTATGTTACAGGCATACCTTGTCTTGTCCTTCACTTTATTGCACTTTGCAGCTACTTGTGTTTTATGCAAAGTGAAAATTTGTATAGACACTCTGTGTCTAGAAAATCTATCAGTGCCATTTTTCCAATAGTTTGCTTACTTCATAACTCCATGTCACATTTTGGCAATTCTTGCAATACTTCTGACTTTTTCATTATTATTGTATTTTTTATGGAGATTTGTGATCAGTGATCTTTGATGTTGCTATTGTAATTGTTTTGAGCACCACAAACTTAATCAACTTATATGTGTGTTCCAACCACTCCACCAATCAGCCATTGTTCCATCTCCCTCTCCTGGGGCCTCTCATTCCCTAAGACACAACAGTATTAAAAGTGGGCCAATTGGTAATCCTACAGTGTCCTCTCAGTGTTCAAGTGAAAGGAAGGATTGCATGTCTCTTACTTTAAATCAAAAGCTAGAAGTGACTAAGCTGAGTGAGGAAAGTTGTCATAATGTGAGATAGGCTGAAAGCTAGGCCTCTGGTTCCAAACAGCAAGGCAAGTTATGAATGCAAAGGGAAAGTTCTTGAAGTAAATTAAAAGTGCTACTCCAGTGAACATAGAAATGGCAAGAAAGCAAAACAGCCTTATTTGTGATATGCAGAAAGTTTCAATGGTCTGGATACATTTCCTTAAGCTAAAGCATGATCCAGAGAGAAGCCTTAACCCTTTTCAATTCAAGGCTATGAGAGATGAGGAAGCCACAGAAGAAAAGTTTGAAGTCAATAAAGGTCTGTTCACGAGGTTTAAAGGAAGAAACTGCTTCCAGAACATGAAAGTGCAAGGTGAAGCAGCAAGTGCTCAAGTAGAAGCAAGTTATTTGGAAGATCTAGCTAAGATTATTAATGAAAGAGGCTACGTTTAACAGCATATTGTAGACAGAACAGCCTTATGTTGTAATAAGATTCCATCTAGGACATCAATAGGTAGAGAAGATAAGTCAATGCCTGGCTTTAAAGCTTCGAAGGACAAGTGGACTGTCTTGTTAGGGGCAAATGCAGCTGGTGACTTTAAATAGAAACCAGTGCTTATGTACCATCCTGAAGATCCTAGGGCCTTTAAGAATGATGCTGAATCTACTTTGTGCTCTATAAAAGAATAATAAAGCCTAGATGATAGCACACTTGTTTATAGCCTAGTTTACTGAGTATTTTAAGCCAACTCTTGAGAGACAAGCTACTTAGAAAAAAAATAAATAAAGGATTCTTTCAACATTAGTGCCCGTTGACAATGTAACCAGTCACCCAAGAGGTCTATTGTAGATGTAAAATGAGACCAATGAGGTTAATGTTGTTTTCATGCCTGCTAACTCAACAGCAGTTCTGTAGCATGTGGATCAAATAGTCATTTTGCCTTTCATGACTCAGTATTGAAGAAATACACTTCATAAGGCTGTAGATAGTGATTCCTTGATGGATCTGGGCAAAGTCAATTGATAAGGAAAGAATTTACCATTTTAGATGCCATAGCCATCATAGTCAAAAAAAGGGTCTGAAATGCAAATACTTGGATGCAATCTCAAAAACAACAGAATGATCTCTGTTCATTTCCAAGGCAAACCATTCAATATCACAGTAATCCAGGTCTATGCCCTGACCAGTAATGCTGAAGGGGCTGAAGTTGAATGGGTCTACGAAGACCTACAAGACCTTCTAGAACTAAGACCCCCCCAAAAGATGTCCTTTTCATGATAGGGGACTGGAATGCAAAAGTAGAAAGTCAAGAAACACCTAGAAAAACAGGTAAATTTGCCCTTGGAGTACAGAATGAAGCAGAGCAAAGTCTAGTAGAGTTTTGCTCAAAAAAATGCACACTGGTCATAGCGAACACCCTCTTCCAACAACACAAGAGAAGACTCTACACATGGATATCACCAGATGGTCAGCACCGAAATCAGATTGATTATATTCTTTGCAGCCAAAGATGGAGCTCTATACAGTCAGCAAAACAAGACTGGGAGCTGACTATGGTCAGATCATGAACTCCTTATTGCCAACTTCGGACTAAAAATTGAAGAGAGTAGGGAAAACCACTAGACCATTCAGGTATGACCTAAATCAAATCCCTTACAATTATACAGTGGCAGTGAGAAATAGATTTAAGGGACTAGATCTGATAGACTGAGTGCCTCATGAACTATGGATGGAAGTTCATGACATTGTACAGGAGACAGGGATCAAGACCATCCCCACGGAAAAGAAATGCAAAAAAGCAAAATGGCTGTCTGAGGAAGCTTTACAAATAACTGTGAAAAGAAGAGAAGTAAAAGCAAAGGAGAAAAGGAAAGATATACCCATTTGAATGCAGAGTTCCAAAGAATAGCAAGGAAAGATCAGAAAGCCTTCCTCAGCGATCAATGCAAAGAAATAGAGGAAAACAATAGAATGGGAAAGATTAGAGATCTCTTCAAGAAAATTAGAGATACCAAGGGAACATTTCATGCAAAGATGGGCTCAATAAAGAAGAGAAATAATATGGGCCTAACAGAAACAAAGATATCAAGAAGACGTGGCAAGAATACACAGAAGAACTGTACCAAAAAGATCTTCACGACCCAGATAATCACAGTGGTGTGATCACTCACTTAGCCAGACTATTTGGAATGTAAAGTCAAGTGGGCCTTAGGTAGCATCACTATGAACAAAGCTAGTGGAGGTGATAGAATTCCAGTTGAGCTATTTCAAATCCTAAAAGATGATGCTGTGAAAGTGCTGCACTCAATATGCCAGCAAATTTGAAAAACTCAGCAGTGGCCACAGAACTGGGAAAAGGTCAGTTTTCATTCCAATCCCAAAGAAAGGCAATGCCAAAGAATGCTCAAACTACCGCACAATTGCACTCACACTCTAGTAGTGCAATGCTCAAAATTCTCCAAGCCAAGCTTGAACAGTACATGAACCATGACCTTCCAGATTTTCAGGCTGGATTCAGAAAAGGCAGAGGAACCAGAGATCAAATTGCCCACATCTGCTGAATCATCAAAAAAAAATAAGAAAGTCCCAGAAAAACATCTATTTCAGCTTTATTGACTATGCTGAAACCTTTACTGTGTGGATAACAAACTGTGGAAAATTCTGAAAGAGACGGGAATACCAGACCACTTGACCTGCCTCTTGGGAAATCTGTATGTAGGTCAGGAAACAACAGTTAGAACTGGTTATGGAACAACAGACTAGTTCCAAATAGGAAAAGGAGCATTGTCACCCTGCTTATTTAACTTATATGCAGAGTGCATCATGAGAAACACTGGTTTGGATGAAGCACAAGCTGGAATCAAGATTGCTGGGAAAGATCTCAATAACCTCAGATATGCAATTGACACCACCCTTATGGCAGAAAGTGAAGAAGAACTAAAGAGCTTCTTGATGAAAGTGAAAGAGGAGAATGGAAAAGTTCACTTAAAACTCAACAT
>SJYR01001963.1:371794-389168 GCA_006410655.1 Kobus ellipsiprymnus | reverse complement strand
TAATTTCATGGCTGCAATCTCCGTCTGCAGTGATTTTGGAGCCCCCCAAAATAAAGTCTGACACTGTTTCCACTGTTTCCCCATCTATTTCCCATGGAATGATAGGACCAGATGCCATGATCTTCATTTTCTGAATGTTGAGCTTTAAGCCAACTTTTTCACTCTCCTCTTTCACTTTCATCAAGAGGCTTTTTAGTTCCTCTTCACTTTCTGCCATAAGGGTGGTGTCATCTGCATATCTGAGGTTATTGAGATTTCTTCCAGCAATCTTGATTCCAGCTTGTGTTTCTTCCAGTCCAGCATTTCTCATGATCTACTCTGCATATAAGTTTAATAAGCAGGGTGACAATATACAGCCTTGATGCATTCCTTTTCCTATTTGGGACCAGTCTGTTGTTCCTTGTCCAGTTCTAAGTGTTGCTTCCTGACCTGCAAACAGATTTCTCAAGAGGCAGGTCAAGTGGTCTGGTATTTCCATCTCTCTCAGAATTTTCCACAGTTTATTGTGATCCACACAGTCAAAGGCTTTGGCATAGTCAATAAAGCAGAAATAGATGTTTTTCTGGAACTGTCTTGCTTTTTCGATGGTCCAGCGGATGTTGGCAATTTGATCTCTGGTTCCTCTGCCTTTTCTAAAACCAGCTTGAACATCAGGAATTTCACGGTTCACGTATTGCTGAAGCCTAGCTTAGAGAATTTTGAGCTAGCTCCTTGGAATAAAAGCTATGAAAAACGTAGACAGCTTATTAAAAATCAGAGACATTACATTGCCAAGAAAGATCCATCTAGTCAAGGTTATGGTTTTTCAGTAGTCATGTATGGATGTGAGTTTTGGACTCTAAAGAAAGTTGAACACCAAGGAATTGATGCTTTTGAACTGTGGTGTTGGAGAAGAGTGTTGAGAGTCCCTTGGACTGCAAGGAGATCCAACCAGTCCATCCTAAAGGAGATCAGTCCTGGGTGTTCTTTGGAAGGACTGATGTTGCAGCTGAAACCCCAATACTTTGGCCACCTGATGTGAAGATCTGACTCACTGAAAAAGACCCTGATGCTAGGAAAGATTGAAGGTGGAGGAGAGGGGTATGACAAACCTGAGATGGTTGGATGGCATCACCGACTCAATGGACATGAGTTTTGGTAAACTTAGTGAGTTGATGATGGACAGGGAAGCCTGGCATGCTGCAGTCCATGGGGTCACAAAGAGTTGGACATGACTGAGTGACTGGACTGAACTGAACTGAGGAACATTTGTGATTCATGGAGAGAGGTCAAAATAACTACATTAACAGGAGTTAAGAAGAAGTAGCTTCTAACTTAATTGGTGACGTTGAGGGGTTTAAACTTCAGTGAAGGGAGTAACTCCTGATATGGTAGAAATAGCAAGAGAACTAGAATTTAGAAGTGAAATACGAAGATGTGACTGAGTTCCTGCAATCTCATGATAAAAATTTAATGAAAGTGGAGGTTCTCCTTAATGATGAGCAAAGAAATTGGTTTCTTAAGATGGAAACTACTTCTGGTAAAGATGATATGAAGATTGTTGAAGTGACAACAAAGATTTAGTACACTATGTAAATTTAGTTGATGAAGCAGTGGTGGATTTAAGATTTACTCCAATTTTGAAAGCACTTCTTTTGTGGGTAAATTGCTAGCAAACAGCATTGAATGCTACAGACAAATCATTGGTAAATAGAAGAGTCCAATCAATGTAACAAAGTTCTTTGTTGTTTTATTTTAAGAAACTTCTACAGCCACGCCACTCTTCTGCAACTACCACCCTGATCAGTCAGCAGTCATGAACACTGAGGCAGGATCCATCATCAGCAAAAAGAATATAACTTGCTGAAAGCTCAGATGATGGTTAGCATTTTTTTCAATAACTCATTTTTAAATTGAGACATGCACATCATTTTTAGATATTCTATTGCATGCACACAATTACGATGAGTATAAAATATAACTTTAAATGCATTGGGAAATAAAAACAGTGTGTTAATCACTTTATTGCAATATTTTCTTTAATGTGCTAATCTGGAATTGAAAGGGCAATATCTCTGAAGGATGCCTGTATATTGTTACTTTATGGTTTTCTAAAGTCTTCAGGTAATTATCAGCACACTTGGAAGAGTTTGCTTAATGATATATCCAGTGTAATAGCTGGTAGGAGACTGACCATAAAGAGGTATATAAACTATGGTTTTTCCAAAACTTTGGCAAAGAGAAGTGGAAGTGGAAGTGTTAGTCAGTCAGTTGTGTCTGACTGTTTATGACCCCATAGACTGTAGGCCACCAAGCTCCTCTGCCCATGGAATTCTCCAGGCAAGAATGCTGGAGTGAGTTGCATTTCCTTCTCCAGGGGATCTTCACTAAACAGGGATCTAACCTGGGTCTTCTGCTTCTGTTAGGTCCATACCATTTTTGTCCTTTATTGAGCCCATCTTTGCATGAAATGTTCCCTTGGTATCTCTAATTTTCTTGAAGAGATCTCTAGTGTTTCCCATTCTGTTGTTTTCCTCTATTTCTTTGCATTGATCGCTGAGAAGGCTTTCTTATCTCTTCTTGCTATTCTTTGGAACTCTGCATTCAGATGCTTATATCTTTCCTTTTCTCCTTTGCTTTTCGTTTCTCTTCTTTTCACAGCTATTTGTAAGGCCTCCCCAGACAGCCGTTTTGCTTTTTTGCATTTCTTTTCCATGGGCATGGTTTTGATCCCTGTCTCCTGTACAATGTCACGAACCTCATTCCATAGTTCATCAGGCACTCTGTCTATCAGACCTAGGCCCTTAAATCTATTTCTCACTTCCACTGTATAATCATGAGGGATTTGATTTAGGTCATACCTGAATAGTCTAGCGGTTTTCCCTACTTTCTTCAATTTTCTTCATTCCATAGTTCATCAGGCACTCCATCTATCAGATCTAGACCCTTAAAACTATTTCTCACTTCCACTGAATAATCATAAGGGATTTGATTTAGGTCATACCTGAATGTCTAGCGGTTTTCCCTACTGTCTTCAATTTGAGTCTGAATTTGGTAATAAGGACTTCATGATCTGAGCGACAGTCAGCTCTTGGTCTTGTTTTTGTTGACTGTATAGAGCTTCTCCATCTTTGGCTGCAAAGAATATAATCAATCTGATTTCGGTGTTGACCATCTGGTGATGTCCATGTGTAGAGTCTTCTCTTGTGTTGTTGGAAGAGGGTGTTTGCTATGACCAGTGCATTTTCTTGGCAAAACTCTATTAGTCTTTGCCCTGCTTCATTCCGCATTCCAAGGCCAAATTTGCCTGTTACTCCAGGTGTTTCTTGACTTCCTACTTTTGCATTCCAGTCCCCTATAATGAAAAGGACATCTTTTTTGGGTGTTAGTTCTAAAAGGTCTTGTAGGTCTTCATAGAACCGTTCAACTTCAGCTTCTTCAGCGTTACTGGTTGGGGCATAGACTTGGATAACTGTGATATTTAATGGTTTGCCTTGGAAACCATTCTGAACAGAGATCATTCTGTTGTTTTTGAGATTGCATCCGAGTACTGCATTTCGGACTCTTTTGTTGACCATGGTGGCCACTCCATTTCTTCTGAAGGATTTCTGCCCACAGTAGTAAATCCAGTTGTCATCTGTGTTAAATTCACTCATTCCAGTCCATTTTAGTTCACTGATTCCTAGAATGTCGACGTTCACCCTTGCCATCTCTTGTTTGACCNCATTTCGGACTCTTTTGTTGACCATGATGGCCACTCCATTTCTTCTGAAGGATTTCTGCCCACAGTAGTAAATCCAGTTGTCATCTGTGTTAAATTCACTCATTCCAGTCCATTTTAGTTCGCTGATTCCTAGAATGTCGACGTTCACCCTTGCCATCTCTTGTTTGACCTCTTCCAATTTGCCTTGATTCATGGACCTGACATTCCAGGTTCCTACGCAATATTGCTCTTTAAAGCATCGGATCTTGCTTCTATCATGAGTCAAATCCACAGCTGGTTTGGCTCCATCCCTTCATTCTTCCTGGGGTTATTTCTCCACTGATCTCCAGTAGCATATTGGGCACCTACTGACCTGGGGAGTTCCTCTCTCAGTATCCTATCATTTTGCCTTTTCATACTGTTCCTGGAGTTCTCAAAGCAAGAATACTGAAGTGGCTTGCCATTGCCTTCTCCAGTGGACCACATTCTGTCAGACCTCTCCACCATGACCCACCCATCTTTGGTTGCCGTGCAGGCATGGCTTGGTTTTGCTGAGTTAGACAAGGCTGTGGTCCTAGTGTGATTAGACTGACTAGTTTTCTGAGTATGGTTTCAGTGTGTCAGGCCTCTGATGCCCTCTTGCAACACGTACCATCTTACTTGGATTTTTCTTACCTTGGGTTTGGGGTATCTCTTCATGGCTGCTCCAGCAAAGCACAGCCACTGCTCCTTACATTGGACAAGGAGTATCTCCTTACTGCCACCGTTCCTGACCTTCAACATGGGATAGTTCCTCTAGGCCCTCCTGTGCCTGTGTAGCCACTGCTCCTAGGGTTGCTCCTCCCGGCCTCTGGCCCTGGCCTCAGGTGTGGGTGGCTCCACCCAGCTGCCACCCCTGGCTTTGGTCTCAGGGTGGATTCTCAGGGTCACCGCCCCTAGCTTCAGGTGTGAGATGTCTCCTCCTGGCCACCACTGGCCACGGATGCAGACTGACTCCTCTCGGCCACCACGCCTGACCTCGGACGTGGGGTAGCTCCTCCAGGCCGCCACTGACCTCGGACGCAGGGTGTCTCCTCTCGGCCACTGCCCCTGACCTCAGATGCAGGGTAGCTCCTCTCAGCTGTTCCTGCACTGTCACAGCCTGGCACTCTAGGCCACTGCCCCTGAACTCGGACGTGGGGTAGCTCCTCTAGGCCTGGCTCAGTGCACCGGCTCATAGCCACCTGCACTCAGTGCACCGGCTTGCAGCCATATAGCCAGTTAATAATGTTGTGATCATTCCTGGTGAAGAGCAAAGGGACTCAGCTATACGTATAAATGTATCCTTTCTGCCACAAACTCCACTCCCATCCAGGAGGTTACATAATATGGAGCAGACTTCTTTGTGCTATACAGTAGGTCCCTGCTGGCTATCTATTTTAAATATAGCAGTGCATACATGTCAATCCCAAGCTCCCTAATTATCCCTTCACCCTATCTTTCCCCCTGGTAGGTAACATTAATTTCCTTCTCTAAGTATGTGATTTTCTTTCTGTTTTGTAGGTAAGTTCATTTGTATCATTTCTTTTTAGATTCCACATATAAGGAATATCATATGATATTTCTCTTCTCTGTCCAACTTACTTCGCTCAGTATGACAATCTCTAGGCCCATCCATGTTGCTACAAATGACTTTATTTCATTCTTTTTAATGGCTGAGTAATACCCTATTGTATATATGTACCATATCTTCTTTATCCATTCTTCTGTTGGTTGGACATTTAGGTTGCTTTCCTGTCCTGGCTATTATAAACAGTGCTGCAAAAAATACTGAGGTGCATGTATCCTTTCAGACCATGTTCTCCTCCGGATATGTGCCCAGGAATGGGATTGAAGGGTCATATCACAGCTCTATTTTTAGATTTTTAAGGCGCCTCCATACTGTTCTCTGTAGTGGCTCTATCAATTTACATTCTGAACAATAGTGTAAGAGTGTTCACTCCTCTCTACACCTTCAGCATTTATTGTGGATTTCTTGATGATCCATTTTGACATTTGACTCATTTTGACTGGTGTGAGGTGATATCTCATCGTAGTTTAGATTTGCATTTCTCTAATAATTAGTGATGATGAAGATCTTTTCATGTGCCTCTTGGTCATCAGTATGTTTTCTTTAGAGAAATGTCTACTTAAGTCTTCAGCTCATTTTTTGATTGGGTTATTTGTTTTGATGATATTAAGCCTCATAAGCTGTTTGTAAATTTTCGAGACTAATCCCTTGTTGGTCAGATAAATTGCAAATATTTTCTCCATTCTTTGAACTTTTGAGCCTAATTATTTTCTACCACATTTTGCATGTTTAACAATCACAATATTAAGTATTAAATAAAATGTTTCCTATGTTGTTTTTATTTATCACCTGCACCAGTATAAAAATGAGGACGTGTTTTATAGCAGAGGATATATAACTTAATGCAACCACTGAGAAGGTTTCATTTTTCACTCTGCTTAGAATATAATTACCACAACCTGTCTTTTACTTTTAATGTGCTCATATCGAAATATATCTTCTAACTATTAATTTGAATTACCTTGAGAAAGATGAGTAATTAAAATAAAACTTTATAACAATGATTATATTTCATAAAATAATTGTAAGTCACATATTTCTAATGTTAAGCATATTCTGTCTAGCTGATAGGATTCAATGACTATGAAAGCCTAAGATATAGAAATGAGTGGTCCCATTTGAATAAAGAGGAATAATTGTGTTCAAAGGAGAATAAATCAAGACCATCATCTTTTGTAGTTAGTGTATATTCAGACATTAGTCTCTTAAAGAATGACAGATATCACTTCAAGGCAGTATTCTAGATACTATGTTGAATTTTAAAAAATACCAGGCACTATTTGTTCTATCACATAGCTTGAAATATAGTTGGGAATATAAGCTATATAATTGTAAAATAAAGCTGTTTAACATATAAGTTATTTCAAGAGTAAGTTAGTTGAAGTAGTAGATCAAAGAATAAAGTTTCTGTGAGCAAAGGATGATCAGGGGATTTCCCAATGCAAAGCGATTATGTGAGAAATTAAGGAAAACTTTTGTTTGTCTGTTAGAGGGAAGGGAGGACTCTTTTCTAGTAAAGAAGAATATTAGTAAAGGTACATACATGAATATCTAGATGAGTCTGGAAGAAATATTAACCTAAAAAATTTTGTTTATAAATGACAAACACTCCACCAAAACTAACTTAAAGAAAAAAGAAATTTATTGACTAACACAACAATCAATTATGACGTTGCTGAATCCAGGGACATCAACAATATGATTACGACTTCCAACTCTAAGATCCAGTTCTTCCCATTCACTGGCTTCATTTTCAGATAGGTTCTGCCTAAGTAGCAGGAAAGAAGGCAGCTGTATACATATATACAACATTTATTAGAAAACTAGACTTTTAGAAAAATTTGATTGATTCTGTCATCTATTACCAAACTAATGATTCTGATCTAAGTGATATGTTGATGTGGTTTAAACTGGGTAATAGGCCCAACTCAAGTGGTGATACAGGAAGATCCTACCTAACTTTTATGAAACAGGTTGTCTATGTAAAGATGGTTTCATTTACCTGAATAACAAATGAAGGCATCTTGGAAAGTCACAAAACACCTGTATTCTTTACAGGAACGTGTAGTGCAATAACCTGCTAAAGTAAAGGAAATAATTCAGGGTGTATCTGACCATACAGACAGAAAGTCCATTTAGTATCAGATTGTGGAAGATTTTAAGAACAAATATGTTTTCTTGTATCTTCTGAATAATTAAGAAGATTTCTTCAGAATGAGTAGTGATACTCTGAAGGCCATATATTAAAAAGATTAATCTTACAGAAAATAGAATCGATTGCAATAAGCAGCCAATGGTAGCAAGAATATGAATTTGGGGACTACAACAGATATCAAAAGATAATGTGATAAATCCCTGATCATGACTAAAGACGGCAAAAATTATGTGGAAATTATATCTATGTGCATGCTAGTGCTAAGTTGCCTCAGTCGTGTCTGACTCTGCGACCCTATGGACTGTAGCCCACTAGGTTCCTCCTCTGTCCATGGGATTCTCCAGGCAAGAATACTGGAGTGTGTTGCCATGGCTTCCTCCAAGGTATCTTCCCTATTCAGGGATTGAACCTGCGTCACTTTTGTCTCCTGTATTGGCAGACGAGTTCTTTACCCACTAGCGCCACCTGAAAAACACCACCTATAAATCTACATCTATACCTATGTATAAGTATATGCATAGTGTGTGTTAGTCATTCAGTTGTGTCCGGCTTTTTGTGACCCCATAGACTGTAGTCTGCCAGGCTCCTCCGTCCATGGGATTTTTCAAGCAAGAATATTGAAATGGGTAGCTATTCCCTTCTTCAGGGAATCTTCCCAACCCAGGGGTCTAACTCTGGTCTTCTGCCTTGCAGATAGATTTTTTTTTAAGCATCTGAGCCATGAGGGAAACCCATACCTAAATATAAACTAGGAAAAAGACTACATTGACATGACTTGTTGAATTATAGGACAAAAGAATTCATGAGATAGTGATAGCTTATGGTGAATGGTGTTAGATTCTTGATCTCTGAAGGAGATTTAGTTTTGGCACCAGAGACCAGGTTTGATCATTCAAGAACGTTTGTATAGCATAGTTTTATTAATGTGAAAAGGGACAAAGAAAGCTTCTGACAGAGACATCAGAAGTGGGATGGAGATTACCCCAATGCTAGTCTTTAGTCAGATGTTTTATGTCTGCTAAAAAGCTGTTAATCAGATAAGAGAGACATCTCAAGCCTGACAGAGTTTCACCAGGTCCCTTTCCCACAATATACATTTTTGAGATAGGATGGCATAAGGTGTGTCATCTGCCAGCCATAAAACAATCGATATGAATACTGGTTTGTTGAACTATTTTCAGCCAAAATTTAGTCTTAAGTGGAACCATTTTAAGGAAAGGCAAATTCCAAAACAAATACTTAGTTTCATTAACATAGCTTAAGAAAAGCATTTCCATAAGGAAAACACATTGGTTAGCTCAAGGTTTGAGAAAAGTTAAGTTCAGGTGGAAGCAGGTTTCATCATGGCAACACAATTTTAAGAGAAAAAAATCCGACACATAGTTTGTTTCCTCTTGCCACTTAAGGGAGAGATTAAAAATGTCTGAGGAGTGACACGCAGACTGTGGAGCTGAGGTGTCCATGCAGCCCTTTCTCAGGAGGACCCCTGGTCTGAAGGGCCTCGTGAGCCCTCTACACACTGCCCCTGTGAGCAGGTGACCCTAGACTAAGCACAAAGGAAAAGAGAAAGAAAGGAATCAGATTTGGTTATATTTTAAATCAGTTCACCCCATTCAATGATGTTGACTGACCTTTAATTGCCAGGCAATGTGTCCAGACTGGAGATTGTTAGGTGAATTAGATATGAGTGTTACCATCAGAAGACTTATATTCTACTGTTTCACCAGGAACTTTTTGAGTTCCTGTAGAGTTCTCTCCGTTTTTACACCCCAAGTCAGGAACAAATGGTCCAAATATCCATTCTATAAGTTTTACCTCTTCTGCCTTCTTTCATGGACAGCTCCCCCACCAGACTTGTTTGAAATTTTATCAAGGAGTTACTTCAGTAAATTTATAATATTACAAACACCTCAGGAAAAAAATCAAGGATGACACAAACAGATGAAGAGATACACCATGTTCCTTGATTGAAAGAATCAATATAGTGAAAATGATGACACTACCCAAAGCAATCTATAGATTCAATACAATCCCTATCAAACTACCAATGGTATTATTCACAGAATTAGAACAAATAATTTCACAGTTTGTATGGAAACACAAAAAGACCCTGAATAGTCAAAACAATCTTGAGAAAGAAAAATGAAACTGGAGGAATCAACCTTCCTGACTTCAGACTATACTACAAAGCTACAGTCATCAAGACAGTTTGGTACTGGCACAAAATCAGAAATATAGATCAATGGAAGAAGATAGAAAGCCCAGAGATAAATCCTCACACTTTTGGGGACCTTATCTTTGACAAAGGAGGCAAAAATATGTAATGGAGAAAAACTGGTCAACTATGTGTAAAAGAATGAAATTAGAACATTTCCTGATACCATGCACAAGAATAAAGTCAAAATGGATTAAAGACCTAAACGTAAGAAACTATAAAGCTCTTAGAGGAAAACACAGACAAAACACTCTCTGGCATAAAACATAGCAAGATCCTTTATGACCCACTTCCTAGAATATAGGAAATAAAACAAAAGTAAACAAATGGGACCTAAATGAGCTTAAACCTTTTTTGTGCAATGAAGGACGCTATAAGCAAAGTGAAAAGACAAGCTTCAGAATGGGAGAAATTAATAGCAAATGAAACAACTGACAAATAATTAATCCCTAAAATATACAAGTAGTGCATGCAGCTCAATACCAACAAAAAAACAAAGAATTAAATCAAAAAGTGGGCAGACTTATACAGCTATTTCTTCAAAGAAGACATACAGATGGCTAATAAACAGGAAAAGATGCTCAACATCACTAATTATTAGAGAAATGCAAAACTACAGTGAGGTATCATCTCACATTGGACAGAGTGTCCATCATCAAAAAGTCTGCAAACAATAAATGCTGAAGAGGGTGTGGAGAAAACGGGATTGTCTTACACTGTTAGTGGGAATGAAAATCAATACAGTCACTATGGGAAACAGTATGGAGATTCCTTAACAAAAACTAGGAATAAAGCTATGATCCAGCAATCCCACTACTGGGCATATGCCTGAGGAAACCAAAATTGAAAGAGACACATGTACACTGATGTTCATCGCAGCACTATTTACAATAGCTAGGACATGGAAGCAACCCAGACGTCCAATGACAGATGAATGGATAAGGAAGTTATGGTACATACACACAGTGGAATATTACTCAGCTATAAAAAGGAATGTATTTGAGTCAGTACTAATGAGGTGGATGAATCTAGAGCCTATTATACAGTGTAAAGTAAGTCAGAAAAAGAAAGACAAATATGGTATATTAACACATATAAATGGAATCTAGAAAGGTGGTATTGATGATCTACTTGTAGGGCAACAAAAGAGACAGATATTTAACACAGTTGGGGAAACAGAGGGTGGGATAATATGAGAGTATATTATTGAAACTTATATGCTACCACACGTAAATTAGCCATACATAAACTAAACTCAACTATAAAAAGGAATATAGTTTAGTTTAGTTTATGATGCAGGGAACCCAAAGCTAGTGCTCTATGACAACCTAGAGGGGTGTGATGGGGAGGGAGGTGGAAGGAGACACATGCATACCTAGCAATGATTCATGTTGATGTATGCCAAAACCTATCACAATATTATAAAGTAATTATCCTCTAATTAAAAATAAAATAAATTTTGAAAGTTAAAAAAAGAAAAAGTCTGATACTTGCAGCCTTTTTCCTTCATTTGGAGACCCCTGGCCTTCCTGCCTGATACTCACTCAGTAGAAAGCACATTAAGGAAACTTCTAGGAGATACTTAATCAGAACTAGAGTGAACTGGCAGTTAAGGAATCAATTTTTTTAAAATTCTTCCTCTCCATTCTTCCTGAGACTAAATATTCTAGTTTAAGTCTAAAGACATCTGTGCTTAAGCATAAAATTATTTTTTTTATTTTCATATATGGTTCCCCTGATTTGCTCTAGGTTATTTCTCCTCTACCTAGATTTTTCTTTCTATAAGAGACTTTAACTCCTACTTTTTAATAGCAAGTGTTTTGACTTGAAATCCTTAAGCATTATGTTCAATTTGTACAAAAGTAGACTGAAGACTTTGGTAATCTGAATGATATCAGGAAGAAAATTAAGGCTCTGAATGGAAAATATCCAAACACTTATCTCTTGTGATGTTTATTTTATAATTTTGACAGGAGAGAGTAGAATTGGCATCCTTTTGACAAAGTAATAATAACATCACCAACCCCTCCAATCTCTTGGAGTTATTTTGAGGCTCAAATGGATATAATAAATGCACACATTATGGAAGCATAAGTGAGAAGTATTGATATTTAATGCCTTTTATTCTGTGACTTCATCATAATGCAAACTTATGTTCTGGTGAATTAAGAGTAGAAATGGAAAGACAGGTTCAAGATTTCAATTTTTAGTACCTTATCCCAATATTTGACAAACAGACGACAGACACTCTTTCATTCATGATAAATATAGTAAAGAAGTTGCTTATTCCTAGCTATCTTTTCAAATAACAGGAATGAAATGGACAAGGAATTTATTTGGGCCAAGAAAGAAGTTGAGAACTATCAACAAATCTATACAAAATATAATCACTGAATTTAAGCCTGTCTGTATTTCAGCTGTTTTACTGATAAAGTATTTGTCAATATTTCAAGTCAACTATGGTTGAATTTGCTGGGAAACTTTTGCTGGGAAAACTCTCTTTTACTGGGAAACTATTTGAACAGCAATAGACAGGATGGTTTGTGGCTTCTACTTGTATGGTGGTGGAAAATTCATGAGTGATTTCTTAAAGGGAATTCACAAATTACTTGAAAAGGTCAATACAAATCCAGCTTTAGATTTCAGTAACTGTGGTCATTTGGACATTTAGAATAACTAGGGGTATTTTCTGGTTTATCTTCATTCTTTTGCATGGTTTTAAATGCTAAAGATGTAAACAGAGAATATAAATCCAGTCACTAAAAACTCCCTGCTTTCCTGAAGATGATTGTTTATATTTTCATTATTCCACTGATTATTTCAATATGAGTTTAAGTTAATACTATAAGGAGATACACAAGTAACACTTTTTAGAACATGAAGTCAGATGTAAACAAATTTCTGATGCATTCTCAGTGAATCACATTAGGACAGAAAACCATCTCTATAATATTGGAACTTTGAATTTGAATTTCTTAAACTCTTGAAACTGTGTGCTTTGTAGCAAGACGTCTCTCCCTTAGGTTCTTTCTTGGTCTCCTTACTTTCTGCTGCTGCTGCTAAGTTGCTTCAGTTGTGTCCGACTCTGTGTGACCCCATAGATGGTAGCCCACCAGGTAAGAACACTATGTGCCAAATATCCTCAGCCCCCCGTGTCAGACTTTAATATTTTCCTGGCTACTCAGTTACTGTTATTTATAGATTCTGCACCTTATCTGGATTATTCTAATCCTTTCCTCCTTCCATGATACTTATGTTGGGAGATCAATAGTAAGGTAAGATCAGCTTTGTTTGATGTCTTTGTCCATTTGTAAAACATATTCCAATAGGTAGGTGTTGAAAAACCAAATTTTTCAACAAACCTATTTCCTCAGGATCATAATGATATAAACTTAATAAAATGAAGGATTTGTTATATGTATATTCTGTCCCTAAAGAGCACAAAATTGAAGACAGAGAATCAACTCATCACATATTTGGGCTTCCCCAGTGGCTCAGTGGGTAAAGAATTCCCCTTAAATGCATTAGACACAGGAGATGCTGGTTCGATCCCTCTATCAGAAAGATCCCCCTGGAGAAGGAAATGGCAACGCAATCCAGTATTCTTTCCTGGGAATTCCTGTGGACAGAGGAGCCTGGCAGGCTGCAGGTCATGGCGTTGCAAAAGAGCTGGATATGACTAACGGACTGAACACACATTTCAATAAGAGTTTTACAGGTTGCTCAGCAGCAATTACTTGCCAAGGCCCTGTTATCCACCTCCCTGCTCCCCTGAACAGATAAGAGGTTTGAGCAGAAGATGACAGACTATCATTACTTCCCACATGTCAAAACTTGTGTTACCATGTTTTCTATATTTACAGACCTATGAAAATGAATACAAAACTCTAGGCTGAAAGCCAAACTAATCATAAAAGGAAAGATGCTGTGGATAAGAACTTATAAAGCCTAAATTAGACTGACCCATTGACTTGTATTACAAGACAACCTGCATTAGAGTTAGTTGCCAGTATATGTAAACTAGAGGGAATGACAACAGTGGCAGAGACAAAAGTGTGCTTAGTCATTGAGTCAGGTTCGACTCTTTACAACCCTATGGCCTATAGCCCTCCAGGCTCCTCTGTACATGGAATTCTCCAGGCAAGAATATTGGAGTTGGTAGCCATTCCCTTCTCCGGGGAATTTTCCCAATTCAGGGATTGAACCTGGGTCTCCTGCATTTCAGACAGATTATTTACCATCTTAGCCACCAGGGAAGCCGAGGGACAAAAGTGTTAGTAGTCAAAAACTGATATCCATCAGCTGCCCCATAAATCTAGCAGTCATATATGCATATGTGTGTGTTTGTGTGTGTGTGTAGACAGAGAGAGAGAGCAAGAAGATAAATATATCAGTATACAGATCTAGAGAGAAAGAAAACTATAGAATTTATAAACAGTGAGAGAGTGCATGTATCCTCTGTGTCTGTGTAACAGGAGGTTGGGACAATTTTAAAATTTAAAAAAAAAAGTCACTTTCAGGAGGAAAAAATAAAACAGAAAAGCAAACATTCTCAATAAAGATGACTGGTGATCAAATGAGAATCTCTCATGTTTCTAAGCACTTTAAGGTATATGATAAAAAACCTTGTGATAACATTACTTCTTCTATGCACATAAGTTATAATGTAATTAGTGACAGAGCTTCATCTTCTGTCCAGCCCTTCTTTTAAATAGTGTTTTTTTTCTAGAAGTTGGGATTGAAGGATGTGAAAGGAGCAGGGCAACAGAAGGGAAATAGCTGACAGTGGTAAGCAACATCAACACTAAATATAAAGAGACAGAAGATGGATCTTCACATTCATTCCCTTTTCTTCTGGCTCAGTTTCTCCAGAACAGCCCCAGGGGATCCAACTAACTGTAAGACTCTTGAAATCTTAGTCACTCTTCTGGAAATACAACCAGTCATAGGACCCAGAATTAAACCCAGTGATATTTTAGCACCTGTAGATGATCCTTAGCAGGTGGTGCCAGTTTGGAAAAGGTCCCAGGGAAAATTTGATTCTGCTACTGCATCCCCGAATTCTGGGCCACTTACTTATGCATGCAGGTCATCCATCATTTCATTAATTCTAAACACATTTTGAAAACCTCTCATTTTACACTGTTTGAATTTTGGTTCCACTTATGTTCATATTATGTCAGAGTTATATTTTATTTTATTTTTTGAAATGTTTTAGGTGTTTTTATTTATTTATTTATTTTTAATTTTTTAAATTTATTTTATTTAATTTATTTATTTATTTATTTTTGACTTTACAATATTGTATTGGTTTTGCCATACATTGACATGAATCCAGCATGGGTGTGCATGAGTTCCCAATCCTGAACCCCCCTCCCACCACCCTTCCCATATCATCTCTCTGGGTCATCCCAGTGCACCAGCCCCAAGCATCCTATATCCTGTATCAAACCTAGACTAACGATTCATTTCTTGGATGGGAGAGTTATAATTTATTTGAAGTGTAAGTGCTGGTGAAGCGAAGTGAAAGTTGCTCCATCATGTCTGACTCTTTGTGACCCCATGGTCTATGCAGTCCAAGGGATTATCCAGGCCAGAATACTGGAGTGGGTAGCCTTTTCCTTCTCCAGGGAATCTTTCCAACCCAGGAATCGAACCGAGGTCTCCTGCATTGCAGGCAGATTCTTTACCAGCTGAGCCACAAAGAAAGCCTTAAATGCTGAAGTCATTGAGTATCTTGATATATGGGAGTTATACAGGTATATACATAGGTAAAAATTGTTTGAATTGCACACTTAAAATTAGTGCATTTTCTCCAATACTTTGGCCACCTGATGCAAAGAGCTGACTCATTGGAAAAGACCTTGATACTGGGCAAGATTGAGGGCAGGAGGAGAAGGGGACGACAGAAGATGAGATGGTTGGATGGCATCATCGACTTGATATACATGGGTTTGGGTGGATTCTAGGAGTTGGTGATGGATATGGAGGCCTGGCATGCTGCGGTTCATGAGGTCGCAAAGAGTCAGACATGACTGAGCGACTGAACTGAAATGAACTGAACTGAACTGAATATACATTATAGGCTTTCCTGATGGCTCAGTGGTAGAGTCTTCCTGCCAGTGTAGGAGACACGGGTTTGATCTCTGGGTCAGGAAGATCCCCTGGAGAAGGAAATGGCAACCCACTCCAGTATTCTTGCCTGGAAAATCCCATGGACAGAGGAATCTGGTGAGCTACAGTCCATGGTGTCACAAAGTGTCAAGTATGACTTAGTGATTAAACAACAAGAAGAACAAATACATATTACAGTATGTACTTTATATATCAACAAAATTTAAAATGTTTTTTAAAATCATAACTTTTTGACTGGAGGAATTTTTTTTTTTTTTGTAAAATAGTGATGTAATAGATGTAATAGAATGAAAATAGAGTAGGCTTATGTAATGCCTCTTTTTTTTTTTTTTTTTTTAGAAGACTCTGATCTTCATAAAGCCCTTTATCTCTCTTGATCTTGTTTCCATATTTTGAAATAAATGAACTCTAAGTTCCTGAGCCTGATCCTCAAGCTATTCACTACAAAACCAAGTGTAAATTGGGCAAATATCAGATCAATTTTATTCATGTGATGTGTAGTCCCAATCCCTTTCCAATTAGACATGAAAAGGTTCCATATTTTCTGTTAATGCCTTCTCAGATTTTATTATTACATGAAATTCATGAACAAAATATTTCTTGTAGACAGCAATCTATACTTATGCATAAAACAAACCAATTTCTATTCTTTCAAAGAATTACATTTTTGAGAATTCCTTAAAATTATCTTACAATTTATTAGTAGCTGGATATAGCAACATATGTTCTGGGATGCTTTGATTTTGCATCAGCCTTTTTCTGTTAACAGAATGTGTCTATGGTGCCTTATATGATATCCAAGACAATAAGCACATCAGAGAAGAAAGGAGACTTTGGTAAAAATTGGCATCTAATATTCCGCTCATTCATTTATTCATGTGTTTAAAGAAACCAGGAGGAGCACCAAACTTAGCCATAGGTAGCAAGAAAGAATCTGGAAGGCCAAAGAGTAAGATGCAGAAATTCCCCTCAAGTAGCTCACAGTCTTAATTAATAAGTTTTAAAAACATTACAATAATAAATGATGTAAACTCATAAGTAATAGTAAGGGCTTCCCTGGTAGCTCAGCTAGTAAACAATCCACCTGTAATGCAGGAGACCCCGGGTTGATTCCTAGATTGGGAAGATACCCTAAAGAAGGGAACGGCTGCCCACTCCAGTATTCTGGCCTTCAATTCTTGAACTATGTAGTCCATACAGTCACAAAGAGTCAGACACAACTGAGCGGTTTTCACTTTGAAGGGAATATAGGAAACAATCAGATCAGTTCAGTCGCTCAGTCATGTCCGACTCTTTGCAACTCCATGGACTGCAGCATGCCAGGCTTTCCTGTCCATCACCAACTCCCAGACTTGCTCAAACTCATGTCCATTGAGTTGGTGGTGCCATCCAACCATCTCATCCAATGTCATCCCCTTCTCCTGCTTTCAATATTTCCTAGCATCACGGTATTTTCCAATGAGTAAGCTCTTCACATCAGATGGCCAAAGTACTGGAGTTCAGCTTCAGCATCAGTCCTTCCAAAGAATATTCGGGACTGATTTCCTTTAGGATGGACTGGATAGATCTGCTTGCCAT
>SJYR01001963.1:335271-355521 GCA_006410655.1 Kobus ellipsiprymnus | reverse complement strand
CTATGATATCAACTGTTTGATATCTGTAGACTTTTTTTAAATTTTATTTTTGTCATTTATGTCCAGCTGTGTGTTTGCTTATAGTGCGAGGAAAATCTAAGATGAATTATTCCATCTTAGAGTAATTGGTCCTGAACCTAATTCTGAGACTGAATAGAATAGCCACATAGAGCAAACTACCTAGAAAATGTAATTGTTTAGCATTTTTTTTCTTGTATAGAAAAAGTCTGGAAACGGTGATAGATTTTATAGGTGAGAGGGAGGTTAAAAGTTGGGTTAAAATCCACAAGGTCAATTGAACTTAAGTTTAATGTGGGAGAGAACTCTCAATATTGAGACAAAACAAAACATTTCTCTATCAGATCTAATCTCTTGACTCTATTTGTCACTTCCACTGTATAATCAAAGGGATTGGATTTAGGTCATACCTGAATGGTCTAGTGGTTTATCATACTGTCTTCAATTTCAGTCTGAATTTGGCAATAAGAAGTTCATGATCTGAGCCAAAGTAAGCTCCCAGTCTTGTTTTTGCTGACTGTATAAAGCTTCTCCATCTTTGGTTGCAAAGAATATAATCAATATGATTTCAGTGTTGACCATCTGGTGATGTTCATGTGTAGAGTCTTCTCTTGTGTTGTTGGAAGGCAGTGCTTGCTATGACCAGTGTGTTCTCTTGGCAAAACTCTGTTAGCCTTTGTCCTGCTTTGTTTTGTACTCCAATGCAAAATCTGCCAGTTACTCCAGGTATCTCTTGACTTCCAACTTTTGCATTCCAGTCCCTTATCATGAAAAGGACATTTTTTTTTTTTTCAGTATTAGTTCTATAAGGTCTTGAGGTCTTGATACAACCATTCAACTTCAGCTTCTTCAGCATTACTGGTTAAGGCATAGACTTAGATTACTGTGAGACTGAATGGTTTGCCTTAGAAAAGAATAGAGACCATGCTGTTGTTTTTGAGATTGCATCCAAATACTGCATTTCAGACTCTTTTGTTGACTATGATGACTACTCCAAAATTTTGATAAGGTTAAACTGTTAACACATTAAAAATTTGTGGTTCCCACTTTTAGATACACCCAGAAGTAAATTGGTAGTCAAAGCTCTTTTGGAGTTATAAGAAATCCTTTGCATTAGTTGCCTGTAATAGCCAATATTTCTCATATCTTCTTAAATTGAAATAATTATGTAGGGGAGGAAAAATAATTTTCCCTCTATCCTAGGTTCTTGGCTAAAAGCCCTCCCCCCATAATAATAATAAAAACACACTAACAGGAGAAAAATAAACTTTATTAACCTGGGTACTTTCTGTATATATGGGGAATTCCCAAGAAAACTGAATAACTCCCCTAAATGACCCACATAACAACCTTAAATACCATCACCATTTAAAGACAAAAGGGTTTCCCTGGTGGCTCACACTGTAAAGCATCTGCCTACAATGAGGGAGACCTGGGTTCAATCCCTGGGTTGGGAAGATCTCCTGGAGAAGGAAATGACAACCCACTCCGGTATTCTTGCCTGGAAAATCCCATGGACAGAGGAACCTGGTAGGCTAGAGTCCATGGGGTCACAAAGAGTTGTACACAAATGAGCGACTTCACTTTCATTTCTACTGTACAGCAAAGTGGAATCAGCTACATGTATACATAAATCCCCTCTTCTTTGGATTTCCTTTCCATTTAGGTTACCACAGAGCATTGAGTAGAGTTTCCTGTGCTATATGATTGGTTCTCATTAGATTGGGAAGATTGGAATTATCCAGGGATCGAACTCTAGTCTCCCACATTGTAGACAGATGCTTTACCGTCTGAGCCACCAGGGAAATCTATATACAGATATAATCTAGTTTAATCTCTCTGCTTTCTAGGCTGCAAACAGACATTAGAAATAAAGGGAAAGAAACATGCAGATTAGTTAAATGATGATCAAATCCAGATAAGAGGCATTGTGGACTTGGATCAGGTGGTGTTTATAAATAAAGAATGGAACAACAATGGAATTTGGATTTATTCTGGTGTTGACTAAAAAATATAATCACAACATGAAAGTAGACAGTTATTTTATTTGGTGGGAATGCTTAGGACTCTGAGCCCAAGAGACAGCATCTAAGTAGCTCTGAGAAAACTGCTCTAAGGAGGCAGGAGGGGAAGTCAGGCTATATACAAGTTTGTAACAAGGAGCAGGCAGTCTGCACACCAAAGATCCAGTATCAAGTTAAGGAATTTAGTATTGTATGTATGGGAAGATGCAAGGCTCTGGACTCACTGAATTCATTCCTTTCGTATGTACCTCAGCTCTCTAGGGCCAGTACCATTTCCTTGCTCATCTTGCTTCTTGCATCCCCCCAGCTCCTCAGCAATCATCATGGAGGGTGGCAGCATCCACTGGATAGCAGTTTTGGGAGCCCTCATTCATATTTGGAGGCCAGAAATCACTGATGGCTGTGATATTACTTGTTTATCAACATGGTAGGAGATATTTTCATTTCACATTGGCTATTTCCTCACAGATTGTGTGTGGCATGAGTGAACAAAAATAAATGAGTGGAAGTTGATAGAATGTTTTTGGCCTGAGTTGGAGTTGCCATCATCAGCTGTGGTTGGGAGGACTAAAGGAATCAAGTCTGGGTGGTATAGAAGCCCAGGAGTTATGCTAAGCATGTTCTATTAGACATATAGACAGTTGACCCTTGAATAATGGAGGATGAGGCATTGACCCCTGCACAGTCAAAAATTCACACATAATCTGTCCTATAACCTTACCTGCAGTTCAGCATTCTCAGATTCAACCCATCATGGATTGTGTAATACATGTTTATCAAAAAATCTGCATAGAAGCAGACATGCTCATTTCAAACTGATGCTGTATAAGGATCAACTGTGTTAGAACAGAAACACAACTGGAAATATAGTAGGCAGTTGTATTTAGATCTTTGGATTTTGAAAGAAAAGTTTGGACTGCAGATATAACATAGTATTCTCTGTCATATGGTGTTTAAAGTGAATAAATCAAAAAAGACTAGATTAAGCCCTAGAATAATCCAATATTTACAGATTGGAGAGAAGTGAAGAAACTCTCAAGGTAGATTGAGAAGGAGTAGCCTATGAAGAAGGAGAGGTATCAAGATGAGGTATCTTACTTCAGCTAATACAAATTGGCCTTTTGGAGGGTGACATTGGAAAACAATCTTTTTATTATGGCCACCATCTGCTCAAAAAAGGGAATAAAATGTATGTAAAAATATAATTACACTAAGATAAACAGCTCCCCTTTGTCATTGTGCCATGTGTAACTGATAGTTGTAAGTGCTTAAAGGACAAGTTAAGAAAAGTATATAAAGATGTAAAAGTGAAAGTTGCTCAATTGTTTCCAGTTCTTTGCAACCCCATGACTATACAGTCCATGGAATTCTCCAGGTTAGAATACTGGAGTGGATAGCCTTTCTCTTCACAAGGGGATCTTTCCAAACCAGGGATTAAACCCAGGTCTTTCATATTGCAGGCAGATTCTTTACCATCTGAGTCACAAGGGAAGCCCAAGAATACTGGAGTGGGTAACCGATCCCTTCTTCAGGGGATCTTTCTGACCCAGGAATAGAACCAGGGTCTCCTGCATTGCAGGTGGATTCTTTACCATTTGTGCTATCAGGGAAGTCCATAAGGATAGAAGGAGTATGTCAAATCAGAACTTATCCATATTTTTAACAAAATAAGAGACACTGGTGACATTGGCAAAGCTTTTAGCAATAAGGACATTAGAGATTTTGAAAGAGCTGTTTTAGTGGAGTCTTGAAGGAAAAACATAATTAGTTTGGGTTTCAGAGACAAATAAGAAAAAACTGAAAATAGTGAAAATATATTATGGCATGGAAATTTGTAAGAAGTAGAGACGGGAAAGTTGATAGATAGTAGAAAAATTTGGATTTAAGAACGTATGTCTTTCTTCCCCCACAGAAACAAGATCATCGACCAAATTATTAAACATCTTGGTGTCCAATACTATAAAAGGCACTTTTTATATGATCCCATTTCAACATCACAACAATCTTGTAAGATAAGAATTGCCATCTGCCGGTGGTAAAGCATCTGCCTACAGTGCGGGAGACCTGGGTTCAATCCCTGGGTCAGGAAGATCTCCTGGAGAAGGAAATGGCAAAGCACTCCAGTATTCTTGCCTGGAAAATCCCATCACTGGAGGAACCTGATAGGCTACAGTCCGTGGGGTTGCAAAGAGTCAGACACGACTGAGTGACTTCACTTTCTTTCTTTCTTTCTTTTTAGGAAAAGATTGAATATTGAAAAAATTAATAATCTGCCTGAAGTCATCTACTAGTAAATGCATGAGCTAGAACTTATGTCCACACCTATTTGATTTGAAAATCATTTTCTAATCATATATTTAAGTGTGCTTTTTTTTTTTTCCTAAATGGAAGAAATAACAGAATGCCTGTAAACTGATGGGTATAATTCAGTAAAGAAGAAATGATGGCAAAGGAAAGAGAGGAACAAAATACCAAAACAGTATCTGAGTAGCTGAATTGAAATGTGATCAGTAACACATGGGCAAGAATTGGCACACAAAATTTATGAGAACAGTTAAGAAACATAAATTATGAGGAGAGGTGCTAGTAGTTAGGTGGTTGTGGTGATGAGCATCTGCAAATTCTCTTTATGAATAATTTTCTTAATAATTAAGAAGCAAATATTGATACATAAATTAAAATGAAGAGTAGGAAAGATGTGGTTGAGATTTTAGGAGACAAATGATAATGTTTGAGACAGTCATTTAGAGAAGTGGAAGAGTGAATGGATTAGATAAATACAGTCTTACTTCTGAACATAGTTGAGATTGTTCATGGTGTTATAAATTTAAAATGACACAAGTTTGTGTTGTTTTGTGTTTTTTTCTGTCACCATGTTCAGCTGCATGGATGAGAAGCATAGAAGGAGGATATGTGGATATGCAGAGTAACAAGCACTTTCTGAATTGGCTACATAGTTACTTAGAGCAGCAAAATCGATATTACCAAATTAAGAATAAAGAAGAAAACATAGCTCTACTAACATTTCAGTAAGGAGTAACTCAAGGACACTATGAACTGTAAATTGTATGAGATTGAATTAATATCAATGTTAATGAGTTAAAGTAACAGATGTGAAACTAACTGTAAATGCATCAAGGTACAGTGGAGTACTCCTCTGGATCAAGGTGCAGTTGTGTGCTCACTTGTTTAAAGCTAACAGACTGAATGATAAATTGCTTTGCAACAAGATAGATGTGAGTGAACTCTGATAACATTTTCTTATGAAAAGTATTAAAATGGCAAACCAAGTCTTTTATCAGAGTCTGCTCAACTCTAGAAAATTTACCTTTACTACCATCCTGCAACATCTTATACTTTTCAGCTTAATGTATGTAAAAAAAAGTAAGCATCAATATCAGGTTCTGTAGTACAGAGTTTTCCTATTAGCCTTTCGTAAATTATATAAAGACTTGACTGAAGAATTGTGCCTGGGACTCCATCAGTATGCATTGGGAGGAGGACAGGTATATTGTTTATCTGCTAAAATCATAAACCTTTGGGTTGCTGAAAGAAAGCACTCAGGGCTGAATTTGAGGAAAGGGAACCTGAACCATGATAAGGTTATTGCTTTTAACGAGATTCACACTCCTTCAGTAAGTCGCATTGTGGAGCCAATATTTTCTGAAGATTTTGTCCAGTGATTTTTGGGGAGGAATAATCAAATCAGGAGGGAGTGAGCACTACTTGGGCATGGGAATGCAGATACTATCAAATGGTGAACTTCACTGTATAGTGCATTTTTAACCACTTATTCTAATATGTGAATAACTGATACTCTTTTTTTATGAATTTTTTCAAAGTTTAGAGAAATAAACATTCCTTATGCTCAAACTAAATAGGTGAACATCTATACTGGAATATCTTAAAGGAAGAAATATTTTAAAACTAAAAGTTTTGAGCTTCAGAGATGATATTAAAGAGAGAATCTAAAGGTAATGGTTTTTGAAACTTCTGAAATGGATCCATAGACTGTCTCTTATACACATCTAGATGTGTATAAGAGACAGCATGTGTTTACTTTTTTTTACTTTTTTTAGTCATCATAGACACAAATATTCATTATGATATTTAATGAGCAATGATGAGTTTTTTGTAACTCAAGATTTCTTCTTTTCACAAACTGTTAATCTAGACTCTAGTTGATTAGCTCTAGGATGGACACAGGCTGCACACAATCATCCTTGTGTGTATAAATTGAAGCTTATGGTATAAAATTTAACCTGAAGATTAACTGATGATATAAGGAAATAAGTATGTAAAAGATTTGATTTCAGAATGTCTGTTCCTCATATTAGCATATCTTGGGGGCCAACATGGCTTAGAAAAAAAAATTTGGTCTTAATATTTTTAAATATACTTTATGTTTTTGAATACTTGGGGAGGCTATTTCCCTTATAAGAAGATTTAATCATAACAGAAACTGTGGCAAAGAAGAAAAAGCATGAACTTTACAATAAGAAACGTCTTTTTCAAAAAAAAAAAAAAGAAACGTCTTTTTTTTTCCTCCGACATTTTCTTTCTACATTTAACATACATTTATTGAGCCCATTATGTGTTCTGGAGTCTACAATAGATATTGATATAGCCACACAGTAAGTGAGTGGTTGTGACTATATTATATAACTTTTTTCCATATAAGGCTTATTAACTTTTAACTATGTGAATAGTGAAACACTGAGTGTCAAGTTGATATAACAGGGTAACCAGACAGTACGGTTTTATTTTTATAATTTCAACCTTAAAATATCCGTTATAATTTACTTTCCATATTAACACCAGATTAAAAGTATGCATTAATATAGAGAAATCTATAAAATGTTTTTATCAAAAAACACTTTTCAAACCATGTTTTCTTACTGCAAATCTATTTTCATCCTATGTTTCATAGTCAGAATTTTTTGACTTTAGTTTCATTCAAATTTCTTATTCCTCACTTACTATTCCCTTCTTAAATGTATGACCTCGCTAGTTCAGTTCAGTTGTTCAGTGTGTCTAACTCTTTGCGATCCCATGGGTTTCAGTATGCCAGTTTTCCCTGTTCTTCATCATCTCCTTGAACTTGCTCAAATTCATGTCCCTTGAGTAGGTAATACCAACCAACGTCTCATCCTCTGTCGTCCCCTTCTGCTCCTGCCATTTATCTTTCCCATCATAATGGTCTTTTCCAATATCTTGGCTCTTCTCATCAGGTGGCCAAAGTATTGGAGCTTCAGGATCAGTCCTTCCAATGAACAGTCAGGGCTGATTTCATTTCAAATTGATTGGTTTAATCCCTTGCTGTCCAAGGGACTTTCAAGAGCTTTCTCCAAAAACCACAGTTCGGAGGCTTCAATTCTTTGAGCTCAGCCTTCTGTATGGACCAACTCTCACATCTATACATGATTACTGGAAAATCCATATCTTTGACCAAATGGGCCCTTGTCAGCCAAATGATGCTGCAATCACCATCTGCATTGATTTTAGAGCCCAAGAAAATAAAGTCTGTCACTGTTTCCATTGTTTCCCCATCTATTTGCCATAAAGTGATGGGACTGAATGCCATGATCTTAGTTTTTTGAACCTTGAGTTTTAAGCCAGCTCTTTCACTCTCCTCTTTCACCTTCATCAATGGGCTTTTTAGTTATTCTTCACTTCCTGCCATAAGGGTGGTGTCATCTGTATATCTGAGGTTATTGATATTTCTCCCAGCAATCTTGATTCCAGCTTGGGCTTCATCCAGCTGCATTTTGCATGATATACTTTGTGTATAGATTAAATAAGCAGGGTGATGATATGTAGCCTTGCTGTACTCCTTTCCCAATTCTGAACCAGTCCATTGTTCCATGTTCAGTTCTCAATGTTGTTTCTTGAACTGCATATGGGTTTCTCAGGAGGCTGGTAAGGTGGTCTGGTAGTCCCATCTCTTTAAAAATTTTCCATAGTTTATTGTGATCCACATAATCAAAGGCTTTAGCATAGTCAAAGAAGCAGAAGTTTATGTGTTTTTTTTTTTTTTCTGTAATTTTCTTATTTTTTCTACGATCCAATAGCTGTTGGCAGTTTGCTCTCTGGTTCCTCTGCTTTTTTCTAAATCCAGCTTGAACATCTGGAAATTCTTGGTTCACATACTGCTGGAGCCTAGCTTGGAGGATTTTGAGCATTACTTTGATGGCATGTGAAATTAGAGTTATTGTGCAGTAGTTTGAACATTCTTCAGCATTGCCTTTCTTAGAGATTGAAATGAAAACTGACTTTTTCCAGTCCTGTGGCCACTGCTGAATTTTCCAAATTTGCTGGCATCTTGAGTGTAGCCCTTTCACATCATCATCTTTTAGGATTTGAAATAGCTTAATTGAAATTCCAACACCTCCACTAGCTTTGTTTGTAGTGATGCTTCCTTAGGCCCACTTGACTTTGCACTCCAGGATATGTGGCTCTAGATGAGTGATAGCACTATCGTGGTTATCCGGGTCTTTAATATTTTTCTGTCTAGTTCTGTGTATTATTGCCACCTTTTCTTAGTATCTTCTGTTTCATTTTCTTTTCCAATGAGCTGCCTCTTCTCATCATTTGGCCAAAGTATTGGAGATTCAGTTTCAGCAACAATCCTTCCGATTAATATTTAGTGTTAGTTTTCTTTAAGATTTACTGGTTTGATCTTGCAGTACAAGGGACTCTCATGAGTCTTTTCTAGCACCACATTGTGAAAGCATCAGTTCTTCATTGCTCAGCCTTCTTTATGGTCCAATTGTCACATTCATGCATGACTACTGGTCATTTATACATTTATAATGACTACTGCTCATTTACAAAGCATAAGTTTGATTATATGGACCTTTGTGAGTCAAATGATGTTTATGCTTTTAATACACTGTGTTGGTTTGCAATAGCTTTCTAGCCAAGGAGCAAGTGTCTTTTAATTTCATGGCTGTGGTCACCATCCATAGTGATCTTGCAAAGAAGAAAAGAAAATCTGTCACTATTTCCATTTTTTCCCCTTCTACTTGCCATGAAGTGATGGGGCCAGATTCCATGATCTTAGTTTTTTGAAAATTGAGTTTCACGCCTGCTTTTTCACTGTCTTCTTTCACCCTCATCAAGAGACAATTATGTTTCTCTTCACTTTCTGTCATTGGAGTGATGCCATCTGAGGTTGTTGATATTTTCCTTCTTGCATTTCTTTTCCTTTGGGATGGTTTTGACTATTGCCTCCTATACCATGTTATGAATTTCCATCCATAGTTTTTCAGACACTCGGTCTACCATACCTAATCTCTTGAATCTGTTCATCACATTCACAGATTATTGACCATCTGGTGATGCCCATGTATAGAGTCATCTCTTGTGTTATTGGAAGAGGGTATTTGCTATGAGCAGTGTGTTCTCTTGGCAAAACTCTTTTAGCCTTTTCCCTTCATAGAACCATTCAATTTCAGCATCTTCAGCATCACTTAGGGCATGGACTTGGATTACTGTGATTTTAAATGCTTTGCTTTGGAAATGAAACGAGATCATATTGTCTTTTTTTAGGATGGAACACAAGTACTGCATTTTGGACTCTTTTATTGCCTATGAGGGGTACTCCATATCTTTTAAGGTATTCTTGCCCACAGTAGTAGTTATGATCATTTCAGTTCAGCTCAGTCACTCAGTCAAGTCTGATGCTTTGTGACTCCATGGACTGCAGCACACCAGCACTCCCTGTCCATTACCAACTCCTGGAGTTTACTCAGACTCATGTCCATTGAGTCGATGATGCCATCCAATCATCTCATCCTCTGTCATCCACTTCTCCTGCGTTCAATCTTTCCCAGCATCAAGGTCTTTACAAATGAGTCAGTTCTTCACATCAGGTGGCCAAAGTATTGGAGTTTTAAATTCAGCATCAGTCCTTCCAATGAATATTCAGGATTGATTTCCTTTAGGATGAACTGGTTCGATCTCCCTGCAGTCCAAGAGACTCTCAAGAGTCTTCTCCAACACCACACTTCAAAAGCATCAATTTTTGGCGCTCAGCTTTCTTTATAGTCCTACTCTCATATCCATATATGATTACTGAAAAACAGTAGCTTTGATGAGATGGAACTTTGTTGGCAAAGTAATGTCTCTGTTTTTTAATATGCTGTCTAGGTCATAGCTTTACTTCCAAGGAGCAAGTGTCTTTTAATTTCACGGCTGCAGTCACCATCTGCAGTGATTTTGAAACCCAACAAAATAAAGTCTGTCACTGTTTCAATTGTTTCCCCATCTATCTGCCATGAAGTGGGAGACAGATGGGACCAGATGCTGTGGTCTTCGTTTTCTGAATGTTGAGCTTTAAGCCAACTTTTTCATTCTCCTCTTCCACTTACAACAAGAGGCTCTTTAGTTCTTCTTCACTTCCTGCTATAAGGGCGGTGTCATCTGCATATCTGAGGTTATTGATATTTCTCCCAGCAATCTTGATTCCAGCTTGTGCTTCATCCAACCCAGAATTTCTCATGACATATTCTGCATATAAGTTAAATAAGCAGGGTGACATACAGCCCTGATGTACTCCTTTCCCAATTTGGAACCAGTCTGTTGTTCCATGTCCAGTTCTAACTGTTGCTTCCTGACCTGCATACAGATTTCTCAAGAGGCAGGTTAGGTGGTCTGGTATTACCATCTCTTTCAGAATTGTCCACAGTTTGTTGTGATCTGCATGGTCAAAGGCTTTGGGATCGTCAATAAAGCAGAAGTAAATGTTTCTCTTGAACTCTCTTGCTTTTTCAATGATCCAACGGATGTTGGCAATTTGATCTCTGGTTCCTCTGCCTTTTCTAAATCCAGTTTGAACATCTTGGAATTTTTCGTTCACACTGACGAAGCCTAGTTTGAAGGATTTGAAGCATGGCCTTGCTAGCATGTAAAATGAGTGTAATTGTGTAGAAATCAAAACATTCTTTAGCATTGTCTTTCTTCATGTTTGTAATGAAAACTGAACTTTTCCTGTCCTGTGGCCACTGCTGTATTTTTCAGATATTGAGTGCAGAACTTTAACAGGACATCTTTTAGGATTAGAAAAACCCAATCAAAAAATGGGCCAAAGAACTAAATAGATATTTCTCCAAAGAAGACATACAGATTCCTAACAAACACATGAAAAGATGCTCAACATCACTCATTATCAGAGAAATCCAAATCAAAACCACAATGAGGTACCATTTCATGCCAGTCAGAATGACTGCGATCCAAAAGTCTACAAGCAATAAATGCTGGAGAGGGTGTGGAGAAAAGGGAACCCTCTTACACTGTTGGTGGGAATGCAAGCTAGTACAGCCACTATGGAGAACAGTGTGGAGATTCCTTAAAAAATTGCAAATTGTACTGCCTTATGACCCAGCAATTCCACTGCTGGGCATACACACCAAGGAAACCAGAACTGGAAGAGACACATGTACCCCAATGTTCATCGCAGCATTGTTTATAATAGCCAGGACATGGAAGTAACCTAGATGTCCATCAGCAGACAAATGGATAAGAAAGCTGTGGTACATATACACAATGGAGTATTACTCAGCCATTAAAATGAATACATTTGAATCAGTTCTAATGAGGTGTATGAAACTGGAGCCGACTATTCAGAGTGAAGTAACCCAGAAAGAAAAACACCAATACAGTATACTAACACATATATATGAAATTTAGAAAGATGATTAGAATAACCCTGTATGTGAGACAGTAAAAGAGGCACAGATGTTTAGAATGGACTTTTGGACTCTGTGGGAGAGGGAGAGGGTGGGATGATTTGGGAGAATGGCATTGAAACATGTATAACATCATATAAGAAACGAATAGCTAGTCTAGGTTCGATGCAGGATACAGGATGCTTGGGGCTAGTGCACCGGGATGACCCGAAGGGATGGTATGGGGAGGGAGGTGGGAGGGGGGTTCAGGACTAGGAGCACGTGTACACCCGTGGCAGATTCATGTTGATGTATGGCAAAACCACTACAATATTGTAAAGTAATTAGCCTCTAATTAAAATAAATAAATTTAAATTAAAAATAGCTCAGCTGGAACTCCATCACCCCCACTAGCTTTATTCATAATAATTCTTCCTTAGGCCTACTTGACTTCACATTCCAGAATCTGGCTCTAGGTGAGTGACTACACCAATACGGTTATCTAGGTCATTAAGACCTTTTTTGTACAGTTCTTCTGTGTCTTCTTGCTACCCCTTCTTAATCTTCTCTGCTTCTTTTAGGTCATTGTCAATTCTGTCCTTTATTTTTTCATGTCCCATTGGTATCTCCAATATTCTTGAATAGACCTCTAGTCTTTCCCATTCTATTGTTTTCCTTCTTCTTCTTCCTTTTTTTTTCTCACTGTTCACGTAGAAGGTTTTCTTAATTTCCTTGCTCTTCTCTGGAACTCAGCATTCAGTTAGGTAAATTTTTCCCTTTCTCCTTTGCCTTTCACTTCTATTATTTTCTCAGCTATTTTTAAGGCCTCCTTGGACAACCACTTTGCCTTTTTACATTTCTTTTTTGAAAATGGTTTTAGTCACCACCTCCTCGGTTCAGTCAGTCAGTTCAGTCACTCAGTCGTGTCTGACTCTGCAACCCCATGAATTTCAGAATGCCAGGCCTCCATCACCAACTCCCTGAGTTCACTCAAATTCATGTCCATCGAGTCAGTGATTCCATCCAGCCATCTCATCCTCTGTCGTCCCCTTCTGCTTCCGTTCAGCATCAGAGTATGTTCCAATGAGTCAACTCTTCGCATGAGGTGGCTAAAGTATTGGAGTTTCAGCTTGAGCATCAGTCCTTCCAAAGAACACCCAGGACTGATCTCCTTTAGAATGGACTGGTTGGATCTCCTTGCAGTCCAAGGGACTCTCAAGAGTCTTCTCCAACATCACAGTTCAAAAGCATCAATTCTTCAGCGCTCACCTTTCTTCACAGTCGAACTCTCACATTCATACGTGACCACTGGAAAAACCATAGCCTTGACTAGAGGGACCTTTGTTGGCAAAGTAATATCTCTGCTTTTGAATATACTATCTAGGTTAGTCACAACTTTTCTTTCAAGGAGTAAGCGTCTTTTAATTTCATGGCTGCAATCACCATCTGCAGTGATTTTGGAGCCCAAAAAAATAAAGTCTGACACTGTCTCCACTGTTTCCCCATCTATTTCCCATGAAGTGATGGGGCCAGATGCCATGATCTTAGTTTTCTGAATGTTGAGCTTTAAGCCATCTTTTTCACTCTCCTCTTTCACTTTCATCAAGAGGCTTTTCAGTTCCTCTTCTCTTTCTGCCATAAAGGTGTTCATCTGCATATCTGAGGTTATTGATATTTCTCCCAGCAGTCTTGATTCCAGCTTGTGCTTCTTCCAGCCCAGCGTTTTTCCTACACACTTGTAATTGACAAAAATGGATGTGAAGACTATGTAATATAGGAAGCCCAGGGGTGTGTTATGACAAAATATTAGAAAGTACTTATTTCTGGATTTGAACTTGGATATTTTTGGAGAGGAACTTTCCAAGTGTCTCAGTGGTAAAATATCTGCCTACCAATTCAGGAGACATGGGTTAGATTCCTGGGTCAGGAAGACCCTCTGGAGAAGGAAGTGACAAACGACTCCAGTATTCTTGCCTGGGAAATCCTATAGACAAAGACTCTGGCAGGCTACAGTCCATGGGGTCACAACTCAGATATAACTTAGCGACTGAACAATGACAATATTAGGGGATTCTTCAGGGGAGTATGTCTTTAATATGAATCACATGCTATCAGTATATGGGGTAAGTCTATGATTGGTTCTTAAATAAATCTTTTGCAAATAGTTGGTGAAATTAAGCAAGGATAAAGCTGCAAAAGGTATAGAAGATACAGTCACTGATATTAGTGGGTATAGGGACTATTTGTTCATTTTTACATTTTTATATTTTGGACAGTGTCTTTTCTTTTTTTTTTTTTTTTTATGCAACGCTTTCATTTTTTTCTTGATCCATCACAGTCACAGAATAACCTTGTCTGAGTTCATGTTCTGTGAAATTTTTTGTCTTCAATAGAATACCAAGGCCTAGCAGTGGATAAGCTCTTAGCCAGTCAGGCCATTAAGGTTGCTTTTTGTTTTTGCTTTTAATATTTATTTGGCTGTGCCTGGTCTTAGTTGCAGTATGTGAAATTTTTAGTTGAGGCATGTGAACTGTTAGTTGAGCTTTATTGCAATCTAATTCCCTGACTACGGATTGAATGCAGGCCCCCTGCATTGGGAGCACAGAGTCTTAGCCATTGGACCATCTGGAAAGTCCCCAGGGTTGCTGTTTTATTTCTCAGATTAAAGAAAGATAGCAAGTGTGTAAAAGAATAACATGAATTTTAGAGAATAAGTGAAACATCATGGGCAAAAGTGGAGGAATGTGTGTGTTTGCTAAGTATTATCAAACATCAAGGAGAGTTACTTTAATAGAAGAATCAGTGACTTTACTGGTTTTGAGGACAGGAAATATACTCTACTACCAAAAATTTGGGGTGGTAATTTATGGACTAATAGACTTGTGTAAAAATATGACTTACTAGTTTTGTTTTTTTTTTTTTTTAATGTTGCCACAGTTTCTCATAATATATGACATCTAGTTGATTTTTTATCTCTGATGTGCAGCTGAGTGTAGCATACAGTAAAGAATTTCATTATGTGCTGTTTGTATGCATGCTCAGTTGTGTCCAACTCTTTGTGACCCCATGGACTGTAGTCTACTAGGCTACTGTGTCCATGGAATTCTCCAGGCAAGACTACTGGAGTAGGTTGCCATTTACTCCTGCAGGGGATCTTCTTGACTCAAGCAAGGATCAAACTTGTATCTCTTGTATCTCCTGCATTGACAGGTGGATTCTTTACCACTATGCCACCTGGAAGGCCCTCATTACATGCTAATAAGAAATTAGTTATAGTGTCAGGTTTCCTGGGTTCAAATTAGGACTGTCTGTATACCACTTCTGTGATCTATAACCTGTTTAATTGTATGTCTCCACTATAGTATCTATCACATGTTACTATTAATACTAACTACTTCATATAGTTGATTTCAAGGATGATATAACATTCAATACAGTTAAAAATAATTAATCTCAACTTACATTATTATTTCTTTGATTATGTTCCCATTTACTGATGACTCCAATATCCACTATTCCTGATAATTTAGACTTCAAAATAAAGACTCATAGAAAAGATACTTTGAACCACATAGGAAGAATAAAGAGCAAAACAGAATAATTAGCTTATGCCTCCAACAATTTTGAAATTGTCCTCTCATTCACAAATTTCCCTGCAGTGGAAAGTGACAGCCTCTTGAGAAAGAGAGCCTTGTTAGACTCCAAGCTCTATCTACTTGCAGAGACAGAAGCTGGGCTGCATACAAGTGAGGTTATATGTTATCCTCCTTCACCACAAAGAGAATTCTAATTTCAGTTTCTGGAAAATCTTTAAGGTGCAAAAATCATTCCCATTTGTGAAAGATTCAATAAAAGTGGATAACTATAGGTAATAACCTTAGATCTGTCCACCATTTCCAAATATAACAAACTAAAACAAACCTTAAGAATATTTCCAGAAGTGTCTGGGAGACTAGCAGACAATTTATAACAGTTAAAGTATTTTGATTACCTGCCGGGGGCTAGCGTAAGGAACTCCACCCATGGCAAAGGTCATGAGGAAGGAGGCTTGGCATATGCAAAGGCATGATCAAGCCTCAGGAAATCCCCTTTTCCCGAGCATCTACCCCCAAAACCAGAGTATGTTTCATGCTGTCGCCAACACCTCTGACTTTATGGGGGGCAGTTCCCCACCAGTTCTCTCAGAGAAGAAGTAAACGTGCAGCTCCAAGTCAATAAAAATTCCTGGGCATGACAAGAGTGTTTCAGCTTACGGACTCCTCTGAAGGTTATCTAGCCCGCCTGTATAGGTTCGTCCAGCCACATGTGATTGTTTACAGCCTCCCAACCTGACAGGCACGAGATGTTTTAGACTTACTAAAGGCAAATTTCTTTGGGAATTTGGAAATTGTCAGTATAGTGGGATAGTTAGGAATTATATTGGTGAAGGGTTTTTTCATTTGTTTTGCCAATAATTACTGCTAATTCCCTGCCCTGGGTGTGACAAGGGTGTCTCAGGTCAAACCTCTCTGCTGACAGACTAGCTTGTGTGACAGGATTATCCATACTCCTGCCACTACGCACATGATTGTTTACTACCTCTCAACCATAAACAGCACAGAGAGTTTGGAGTATTTTGAAAGTCTTAATTAGCATAGGGCTTTTCTCATTGTTGAGTCAATGATTGCCGCCAGGCCTCCATATCCTTAGGCACCTGGGAATATATTAATCAATGTATTTGGAATATAGAAAAGGAAATATAGTAGTTTTTAAGGTTAGCAATACTAGACTTTTTGAGTTAATGAATTTTCTCTTTTGTAATAGATCACTGTACTTTGTTATAAATCACTGTGTCCTTGCTATGTAAAAATGTAATTTTATCACTACCTTAAGACTAAATAGATCTTAAGGGGAACATTGGTAAAAGGATTTTCATTTGTTGGGCTGATGTTTGCTGCTAAATCTCCATATTCCCTGCCCTTATAACGAATAGAACTAACATATAGGAGAAATAAGTATTAACCTTTAAGATTAATCATGTTAACCTTGGGTTAAATAAATTCCTTTCTTGATTGTAACTCACTACACCCTCACCCTATAGGAATGCAACTTTATTTGGAGAGTGGTGCCTGGTTTAAGAAAAAAACACCCTTGGAAAAAATAAGCTTTTTGGTTATCAGAAAGAAAGGGTCGTAAATTGTCAGCAGGTTTCATGGCTGGAAGATGATGTAAAACCCCTAAGGACTTTTTTTAAAATATATTTATGTGAAGAACCTGATTTTGATAAAGGTCAGGACTGCTGACCCCCGTGTGACTCTCTATTCATTCCTGTGTATAACAAAAGGTATATAAGCAAACCCAAAAATAAAGAAATAGGATCAGTTTCCGAAAAGACTGATTTCCTCATGTCATTCTTTCTTGCATCCCATTTTTCTGGCTGAATTCCAATCTGGAGCGTCGGTGCTCACCATGTCTACTTACTTGTCCCAGTTTTTAAGCCCACGTGAGAAGGAGCCCATGGAGGGGCACCTTCCGAGATTCAAGTGGCACCGGTGGCCCAATGTAGATGGTGCAAATTCCTTGTCTTGGAATTTTATTGGTATCCCACACAAACCAAGTTATTCAGCCTCTTTTTCTCTGATAATTTTCTAAATCCCTCTCTATCTGTAATTAAATAAGTTATTTCCAAGGACGCTGACTCCGTCCCCACCTTTGAATTCTGTGGATCCACTGGGGCTGGACCCCGGCAATTACCAGAACATCAAAAATGCCTAATGGTTTGGTGGAGTACTAATAGTATTTGTTTAGGCATGAATAAGAATATAGATAATATATTCCCATTAGTATTCTGAATAAGATGGTCCCTAGACAAAGGTTTTTTTTTTTTTTATTTTTTAACTTCATAAACAAAATTCATATGAATTGAATGAAATATGTCGCTTAAAAGTTTTTTGTTTTCTTTATGAAAGAAAGAAAAATTTTGAGGAGGATCAGGAAAAGCATACTAGTCAGAGCCTAAACTGGACCTCAGGCATAAGAAGCATTCTTTAACAGGGTGAGTCATTCTGCATACTTATTAGGGACATACCTGAAATAGTCTATTTTCTGATTTATTGGCCTCAGAGCTACTGAATTTCCAAACTTATTGGTTTCAATCTCTTCCCTTTTCTGTGAAGGTCACTGTAGGAAATTGTCTTAAACATACTGCATACAAATCTTGCCATGTGCACAAATGTTCAACATCTTTCTATTCTCATCACAGTGTATCTCTCAAAGTAGGCCAATATGAATAAAATATATCAACATATCTAGTTTCCTCTCTCCATATAATACTCAAATCCTAGTCTGACAGTTACAAAGAACTGTGCTACACCTCTGCCCTGCAAATTTCGCTCTTCCTCCAATGTTTTTTACTCAGAAAATTTACCATCTTCCTGTTGCTCACTCTAGAAACACAGACATCATTCTTTAAAAGACAGCTAAAAATGACTCTGCTAAAATGTAGAGACACAATGTCATTCCTCTTCTCAACACTGTCAAGTGAATCTTCATTTCACTTAGAATAACGTCCAGATTTCTTAGTTTGACATATGAAGCCTTATATGAACTGGCTCTCGGCTACTTCTCTGACCTTATCTCTTACTTCTCTCCCAGTAATTATCTTCATTTACCCAGGTTGCCTCCTTGATGTTTCTCAGATATTCCTTAGATCCTTTGCATTTGCTGTTTCCCTTTGGCCAAATTTCTTTACCATTTGAGCTTCTCTGGTGGCTCAGATCATAAAGAATCTGCCTGTAATGCAGGAGACCCTGTTTTGATCCCTGAGTCAGAAAGATCTCTTGGAAAAGGGAATGGTAACACACTCTAGTATTCTTCCCTGGAGAATTCCATAGACAGAGGAGCCTGGTGGGCTACATAGTCCATGGGGTTGCAAAGAGATAGACATGATTGATAGACTAACACTTTCATTTTCTTTATTTTGGCCAAATGGCTTGCTTCATTACTTAATTTAAATATTTCCCTTTCATAGAGGCCTTCCTTATTCTGTCTAGTACCTCCATAACCCTCTCTTCTAATTTTGAATCATTTAAATTCTAGTTGGAGAAGGAAATGGCAATCTACTCCAGTATTCTTTTTTTTTTTTTTTTTTACTTTACAATACTGTATTGGTTTTGCCATACATTGACATAAATCCACCACGGGTGTACATGAGTTCCCAATCCTGAACCTCCCCTCCCACCTCTCTCCCCATATCATCTCTCAGGAGAACCCCATGGACAGAGAGGCTGGCAGCCTATAGGGTCACAAAGAGTCAGTCACAACTGAGCATGCAAGTTCTTGTTGGAAGGAGATAAATCCTATGTGTAAATTTCCATGTTCAAACTTTGCAAGATAGCTCAAGAAAGTGCTTATTAATGTAAAGTGTGCTGATAAATGTTCAGCAGTTAGCTTTCCAAAATAAGAGAAAAAAACGTTCCAGTAGCATTTTGCCATGGTTGCTTCTGTTTGCAAGCTACCAACATTATGCCACTAATCTTGAAATGGGAAGAAATTCCATAAATTGGCTGAAGGTAGATTGTCAGCTGCAGTATAAAAGAGAACGGTAGCATCAGTCCAGCCTGAAATGTTGGAACAAGTTAAGGTTTCCAGCTTCTGTAGAGTTTGCAGGGGTCTTTGTGGGAGTAAGAAGAAAACTATTGTCATTAAACCACTGATGTTGATGGTTTTTGGTACCATAAAGGAACCTAGCTTATCTTGATTTGTATAAATACATTTGGGGATTTGGGCATCATACTGGCTCTATGATTTCTGGTCATCAGGCAAATGTCATTGTTGCATATTTCATAGGCCTTGTGATAAAAATACACAGAGTGCTCAGGAGAACCCCTGGGGTCCAGTGGTTGACTCTGTTTTTCCACTGCAGGGGGTTCAGGTTTGAACCCTAGTTGAGGAACTAAGATCCCACATGCCAAAAAAATTATCTACATGAATTCAAAACCAGTGGAAATTTTGAAAATCTTCAAGTAAGAGGGTCATGTATGATGTAATAAAAATAATAATTGTTAACTATTCTTTGTTGCTTACTGGGTTCTGCAAAGTGTTCTAAGTATTTTATCTCTGAGCATATTTCATCTTATTTACCAAATAAACCCAAGATTAATGTGCTCTTATTATTACTAATTTATAGTTATTCAATATGAGATTCAGAGTGATTAAGGATTTTTCCTATGTAGCTAGTAAGGGGTTGTAGATTTTTTTTTTTTTTTAATGTCTTTCTTTTCTCTATAGAAAGTAGAAAAAAAAGTATACAAATTCTCTTTAATCAAGGAAAGTTAAAAAATATCAGAGTTGAGACTCTCTCATTAACCAGGGATTCAGTAATAATTAAAAATATAAAACAAGTCACTTTAACCTAAAATACATTGCTGTTCAGGCCATATTTTATAAAGCACTTCTTTCTGCTGATAAGAGAAGTTAATCATAATGAATGTTTATGTTCAATTTGTCAAACAACAAACCTTGTTGTTTAATCCCCAAGGTCATATCTGAGTCTTTTGTGA
>SJYR01001963.1:321453-333075 GCA_006410655.1 Kobus ellipsiprymnus | reverse complement strand
AAAAAAAAAAAGTTTCTCTTCAGGTGTCTTCTTTGATTTATTATCTCTTTAAGCAAAAGTTTGATGGTATAGATATTTGAATAAATATGAAATGAAAGTGCTTTTGACAACTTTAAATAAAAATAATACAACACTTTAACTATAACACTGAGTAGGAAGAAGTTAACTATCAATTTGTATTTTTTTTACTGGAGTATAGTTAATTTATAATGTTGTTAATTTCAGGTGTATAACGAAGTCAATCAGTTTTACATGCACATATCTACATCTACTCTTTTTTAGACTTTTTTCCTTTATATGTGGCTTCTCCGATAGCTCCGTTGGTAAAGAATCCACCTGCAATGCAGGATACCACAGTTCAATTCCTGGATTGGGAAGATCCACTGGGCAAGGGATAGGCTACCCGCATTGGCCATTACAGAGTATTGAGTAGAGTGCCCTGTAATATACATTAGGTCCTTATAATTATAGCTATATACTTTATACATAGTAGTAGTGTGTATATGTCAACCTCAATCACCCAGTTTATCCCTCCTGAGCACTGATAACCATAAGTTTGTTTTCTATATCTGTAACTCCATTCATCTTTTGTAGGTAAGTTCATTTGTAGCCATTTTAAGGTTCCACACACAAACGATATCAAATGATATTTGTCTTTGTCTGACTTACTTCATTCAGTATGACAGTCTTTAGGTACATCCATGTCACTGCAAATGGAATTATTTTATTAATTTTTATAGCAAAGTAATATTCCATCATATATATGTACCACATTTCCTTTATCCATTCCTCTGTTGAAGGACATTTAAGTTGCTTCTATGCCTTGCCTACTATAAAGAGTGTTTCAGTAAACACTGGCATGCATGTATTATATTATTTTTTAAATTATAGATTTCACCAGACATATGCCCAGGAGTGGAATTGCTGGATCACATGGCAGTGGTAATTTTAACTTTGCAAGGAAAATCCATACTGCTGTCCATGGTAGCTATACCAATTTAAGCTTCTACCAACAGTGTAGGAGGGTTCCTTTTTTGTTACATCTTCTTTAACATTTACTGTTTATAATGGTCTTTTGATGATGGTTATTCTGACTGGTGTGAGGTGACACTTCATTGTAGTTTGATTTACATTTCCCTAATGAGTATCGGGTGTGGTGTTGGAGAAGACTCTTGAGAGTCCCTTGGATTGCAAGGAGATCCAACCAGTCCATTCTAAAGGAGATCAGCCCTGGGTGGTCTTTGGAAGGAATGATGCTAAAGCTGAAACTCCAGTACTTTTGGCCACCTCATGTTAAGAGTTGACTTATTGGAACAGACTATGATACTGGGAGGGATTGTGGGCTGGAGGAAAAGGGGACGACAGAGGATGGGATGGCTGGTTGGCATGACTGACTCGATGGACATGAGTCTGAGTGAACTCCGGGAGTTGGTGATGGACAAGGAGGCCTGGTGTGCTGCGATTCATGGGGTCACAAAGAGTCGGACATGGCTGGGCAACTGAAATGAACTGAAATGAATGAGTACTGGAGGTGATGGAATTCCAGTTGAGATATTTCAAATCCTGAAAGATTATGGTGTGAAAATGCTGCACTCAGTATGCCCGCACATTTGGAAAACTCATCAGTGTCCACAGGACTGGAAAAGCTCAGTTTTCATTCCAAGCCCAAAGAAAGGTAATGCCAAAGAATGCTCAAATTACTGCACAATTGCACTCATCTCACCTGGTAGTAAAGTAATGCTCAAAATTCTCCAAGCCAGGCTTCAACAATACATGAAACATTAACTTCCAGATGTTCAAGCTAGTTTAGAAAAGGCAGAGGAACCAGAGATCAAATTGTCAACATCTGCTGGATCGTAGAAAAAGCAAAAGAGTTCCAGAAAAATATCTATTTCTGCTTTATTGACTAGGCCAAAGCCTTTGACTGTGTGGATAACAACAAACTGTGGAAAATTCTGAAAGAGATGGGAATACCAGACCACCTAACCTGACTCTTGAGAAATCTGTATGCAGGTCAGGAAGCAACAGTTAGAACTGGACATGGCACAACAGACTGGTTCCAAATAGGAAAAGGAGTACATCAGGGCTGTATATTGTTACCCTGCTTATTTAAGTTATATGCAGTGTACATCATGAGAAACGCTGGACTGGAAGAAACACAAGCGGGAATCAAGATTGCCGGGAGAAATATCAATCACCTCAGATATGCAGATGACACCACCCTTATGGCAGAAAGTGAAGAGGAACTAAAAAGCCTCTTGATGAAAGTGAAAGAGGAGAGTGAAAAAGTTGGCTTAAACTCAACATTCAGAAAACGAACATCATGGCATCCAGTCCCATCACTTCATGGGAAATAGATGGGGAAACAGTGGCAACACTGTCAGACTTCATTTTGGGGGGCTCCATAATCACTGCAGATGGTGTTTGCAGCCATGAAGTTGAAAGATGGTCACTCCTTGGAAGGAAAGTTATGACCAACCTAGATAGCATATTCAAAAGCAGAGACATTACTTTGCCAACTAAGGTCCGTCCAGTCGAGGCTATGGTTTTTCCTGTGGTCATGTATGGATGTGAGAGTTGGACTGTGAAGAAGGCTGAGCGCTGAAGAATTGATGCTTTTGAACTGTGGTGTTGGAGAAGACTCTTGAGAGTCCCTTGGACTTCAAGGAGATCCAACCAGTCCATTCTGAAGGAGATCAGTTCTGGGTGTTCTTTGGAAGGAATGATGCTAAAGCTGAAACTCCAATACGTTGGCCACCTCATGTGAAGTGTTGACTCATTGGAAAAGACTCTGATGCTGGGAGGGATTGGGGGCAGGAGGAAAAGGGGACGACAGAGGATGAGATGGCTGGATAGCATCACCGACTTGATGTACATTAGTCTGAGTGAACTCCGGAGTTGGTGATGGACAGGGAGGCCTAGCGTGCTGCGATTCATGGGGTCCCAAAGAGTCAGGCACGACTGAGTGACTGAACTGCACTGAATGAGTACTGTCAAAGAAAGTAATGGCAACCCACTCCGGTACTCTTGCCTGGAAAATCCCATGGTTGGAGGAACTTGGTGGGATGCAGTCCATGGGGTCGCAAAGAGTTGGATATAACTGAGGGAGTTCACTTACTTCACTCACTTCATATTTTATCACTCTAGAAGGAAATGGAAACCCACTCCAATATTCTTGACTGGAGAATCCAATGGATAGAGGGGCCTGGCAGGCCATGGTCCATGGGGTCACAGAGAGTCGGACATGGCTGAAGTGACTAAGCATGGACGCACGCAGTGAGTAGTGGTGCTTTTCATGTGCCTCTTGACCATCTATATGTCTTCTTCAGAGAAGTGTCTATTTAGATCTTCCACCCATTTTTTGATATTTTTAAAATTGATATAAATGAGTTGGTACATTTTGGAGATTAATTTCTTGTCAGTTGATTCGATTACAGGTATTTTCTTGCATTCTGTGGGTTGTCTTTTTGTTTATTTATGCTTTCCATCGCTTTGAAAAATCTTTTAAATTAGGTCCTATTCACTTATTTTCATTTTTATTACTCTTGGAGATGGATCCAACAAGTACTTGCTGTGATTTATATCAAAGTGTGTTTTGCGCATGTTTTTCTCTAAGAGTTTTATAGTAATTAGGTATGTTGAGTTCATTTGTGTGTGTGGTGTTAGTGAATATTCTAATTTCATTCTTCTCCATGTAGCTGTGCTGTTTTCCCAGCATCACTTATTGAAGAGACTGTCTTTATTCTGTTGTATATTTTCACCCCCTTTTTCATAGATTAGGTGACAGTATGTGGGTTTACTGCTAGGCTTTCTATCCTCTTCCATTTATCTATATTTCTAGTTTTGTGCCATTCCCTACTGTTTTAATTACTGTAGCATTATACTGTTTCTGAATTCAGAGGGCTTGATTATTTCAGCTTCATTTTTCTTTCTTAAGACTGCTTTGGCTATTCATAGCCTTACTGTTTCCAAACAAACTATAAAAAATTTTTGTTGTAATTCTGTGGAAAATGCCATTGGTAGTTTGATATGGATTGCATTGAATATGTAGATTGCTTTGTGTAATATAGTCATTTTTAGAATATTGATTTTTCCAATCTAAGAGCATGGTATACCTTTCCATTGTTTGTGTCATCTTTGATTTCTTTCAAAAGTATGTTATAGTTTTCTGAGTATAGGTACTTTGTCTCCGTAAGTAGGTTTATTCCTAGGTATTTTATTCCTTTCAATTCTACAGTATGAGGCATTGTTACCTTGATTTTTTTTTTCTTTCTGATCATTCATTGTTAATAATCAGAATACAACATATTTTAAGGTATTAATTTTGTATCCTGAAAAAATGCTAATCACATGGATCATAGTTCAGTTCAGTTCAGTTCAATCATTCAGTCATGTCTGACGCTCTGTGACCCAATGGACTGCAGCATGCCAGGCCTCCCTGATCATCACCAACTCCTGGAGTTTACTCAAACTTATCTCCATTGAGTCGGTGATACCATCCAACTATCTCATCCTCTGTCATGCCCTTCTCCTGCTTTCAATCTCTCCAGCATCAGAATATTTTCCAGTGAGTCAGTTCCTCACATCAGGTGGCCAAAGTATTGGAGTTTCAGCTTCAACATCAGTCCTTCCAATGATCATTCAGGACTGATTTCCTTCAGGATTGACTGTTTGGATCTTTGTGCAGTCCAAGGAAGACTCTCAAGAGTATTCTTCAACATCACAGTTCAAAAATATCAATTCTCTGATGCTTTCTTTACAGTCCAAATTTTACATCCATATATGACTACTGGGAAAACCATAGCCTTGACTAGATGTACCTTTGTTGGCAAAGTAGTGCCTCTGCTTTTCAATATGATGTCTAGGTTGGTCATAACTGTTCTTCCAAGGACTAAGCGTCTTTTTATTTCATGGCTGCAGTCACCACCCACAGTGATTTTGGAGCCACCCCCCCAAAAAAAGGCAGCCACTCTTTCTGCATCTATTTGCCATGAAGTGATGGGACCAGATGCCATGATCTTAGTTTTCTGAATGTTGAGCTTTAAGCCAACTTATTCACTCTCCTCTTTCACTTTCATCAAGAGACTCTTTAGTTATTCTTCACTTTCTGCCATAAGAGTGGTATCATCTGCATATCTGAGGTTATTGAAATTTTTCCCAATAATCTTGATTCCAGCTTCTGCTTTCTCCCGCCCAGTGTTTCTAATGATGTACTCTACATATAAGTTAAATAAGCAGGGTGACAATATGCAGCCTTGACGTACTCCTTTTCCTATTTGGAACCAGTCAGTTGTTCCATGTCCGATTCTAACTGTTGCTTCCTGACCTGCATATAGGTTTCTCAAGAGGCAGGTCAGCTTGGTCTGGTATTCCCATCTGTTTCAGAATTTTCCACAGTTTATTGTTATCCACACAGTCAAAGGCTTTGGTATAGTCAATAAGGAAGAAATAGATGTTTTTCTGGAACTCTCTTGCTTTTTCAGTGATCTGGCAGATGTTGGCAATTTGATCTCCGGTTCCTCTGCATTTTCTAAAACCAGCTTGAACATCTGGAAGTTCACGGTTAACGTATTGCTGAAACCTGGCTTGAAGAATTGTGAGCATTACTTTACTAGCGTGTGAGATGAGTGCAATTGTGCGGCAGTTTGAGCATTCTTTGGCAATACCTTTCCTTGAGGTTGGAATGAAAACAGCTTTTCCAGTCCTGTGGCCAATGATGAGTTTTCCGAATGTGCTGGCATATTGAGTGCAGCACTTTCACAACATCACCTTTTAGGATTTGAAATAGCTCAACTGGAATCCCATCCCCTACACTAGCTTTGTTCACAGTGATGCTTACTAAGGCCTACTTGACTTCACATTCCAGGATGTCTGGCTCTAGGTGAGTGATCATACCATTGTGATTATCTAGGTCATGAAGATCTTTTTTTGTACAGTTCTTCTGACTATTCTTTCCACCTCTTCTTAACATCTTCTGCTTCTGTTAGGTTCATACCATTTCTGTCCTTTATTGAGTCCATCTTTGCATGAAATGTTCCCTTGGTATCTCTTATTTACCTTAAATTGAAGAAAATAAGGAAAACCACTAGACCATTCAGGTATGACCTAAATCAAATCCCTTATGATTATACAATGGAAGTAAGAAACAGATTTATGGCACCAGATCTGATAGAGTGTCTGATGAACTATGGATGAAAGTTTATGACATTGTACAGGAGACAGGGAGTAAGATCATCCCCAAGGAAAAGAAATGCAAAAAAGCAAAATGGCTGTCTGAGGAGGCCTTACAAATAGCTGTGAAAAGAAGAGAAGTGAAAAGCAAAGGATAAAAGGAAATTTAGTTCTTCTTTACTTTAGTTTACTAAATACACATTTGAATGCAGAGTTCCAAAGAATAGCAAGGAGAGATAAGAAAGCCTTCCTCAGTGGTCAGTGCAAAGAAATAGAGGAAAGCAAGAGAGTGGGAAAAACTAGAGATCTCTTCAAGAAAATTAGAGATACCAAAGGAACATGGATCACAGCCTTGTGTAAATCAGGGAAACTATGAGCCATGCCATGTAGGGTCACCCAGGAGGGATGGGTTATTGTGGAGGGTTCTGACAAAATGTGGCCCACAGAGAAGGGAATGGCAAACCACACCAGCATTCTTGCCTGGAGAACTCCATGAACAGTAAGAAATAGCAAAATGATATGAAACTGAATGATGAACTCCCCAGGTCAGTAGGAACTTAATATGCTCCTGGAAAAGAGCAGAGAAACACCTCCAGAAGGAATGAAGAAGCTGAGCCAAAAGAGAAACAATGCCCAGTTGTGGATGTGTCTGGTCGCAAAAGTATAGTTTGATGCTGCAAAGAACAATATTGCACAGGAACCTAGAATGGTATGTCCATGAACCAAGGTAAATTGGAAGTGGTCAATAGGAGATTCCAAGAGTGAACTTCAACATTTTAGGAATCAGTGAACTGAAATGGACTGGAATAGGTGAATTTAATTCAGACAATTATATTTCCTCTTGTGGACAATAATCCCTTAGAAAAAATGGAGTAGCCCTTACAGTCAATGAAAGAATCTGAAATGCAGTACTTGGGTGCAATCTCAAAAACGACAGAATTATGTTGGTTCATTTCCAAGGCAAATTGTTCAATATCACAGTAATTCAAGTCTATGCCCCAACCACTAATGCTGAAGAAGCTGAAGTTGAATGGTTCTATGAAGACCTACAAGGCCTTCTAGAACTAACACCACCAAATGATATCCTTTTCATCATAGGGGACTGGAATGCAAAAGTAGGAAGTCAAGAGATACTAGAATAAAAGCAAGTTTGGCCTTGGAGTACAAAATTAAGCAGGAAGAAGGTTACCAGAGTTTTGCCAAGAGGACACATTGGTCATAGCAAACACCCTCTTCCAACACAAAAGAAGACTCTGGACATGGATATCACCAGATGGTCAATTCCTAAAATCAGATTGAATGTATTCTTTGCAGCTGAAGATGGAGAAGCTTTATACAGTCAGCGAAAACAAGCCCGGAGCTTGTGACTCAGATCATGAGCTCCTTTTTGAAAATTCAGATTTAAAATTCCTCTTGCTTCTGTTGTGCGCTACCTGGTGGGCAAGGCTAGTCCAGAGGCTTGTGCATTTATCCTCTTGGTAGGAGATTTGACTGGCTTTGGACATGACTGAGCGACTTCACTTTCACTTTTCACTTTCATGCACTGGAGAAGGAAATGGCAACCCACTCCAGTGTTCTTGCCTGGAGAATCCCAGGGATGGAGGAGCCTGTGGGGTCTATTGGGTCGCACAGAGTCGGACACAACTGAAGTGACTTAGCAGCAGCAGAAGTGGTGACCAGAGTCTGCCCTGCATATTAAGCAGGATCTTCTCTTTGTTCTGTGTTTGTCACTACACTCTTAGGGGTGGGGTCTTCTCCCTAGTTGCTGGAATAGAGGCCCCCAGATCTGTTTCTCAGCTGTGTTTCTGACCTGTGGCATGAGATATGTGGGATGAGAGCACTTCCACTGGGAGAGAAGCCACTGAGTATTTCTCTTTTGGAGCTCTGTACCTATGAATATGCTCTGTTATGTCTCCTTTCACACAGAAGGCTCTCAAAGTATATTCTTGTTGGCCCTGATTTAAGTTCTACCTTAACTGTGGGTGTGCTGGCATTTGTTCCTGATGACTCTCACCAGGCCATTTGTGCAATCCACTGAGGTCAGGTTAGGAATGCCATTGTCATGGCACCAACTGTGGGAGCTATGGAGGGAGATCAGATTCTGGCCTGGCCCAATCTTCACAGGTATATGTGCTCATAAAGTCCACTACTGCTGCTAAAGTTATACTTGTCCCAGTTTCAGGAGTGCTTGTCCTTCTGGAGGTTTTTTTCAGGGGCTGAATTTAGGAAGTCTTCAGCAAAGGTGTAACTTTGCGTTTCACGCAACCATAAAGAGAGATTTCAGCTCTTCTTCCTTAGTCACATGGTCCTTGGGGCTTAGCTGTGGTTTCAGCCCCATCTCTGCTTGTATTCTTCCCACTGGATTCTTCTCCAAAGAGTGCCAGAGCACACAAGCTTATCAGGCAGGAAGAAGCTGGAACCAAGGTGGCAATCAGAGCAAGCAGCGTGCCTAGACAGGAGGGTGCTATGGTAGTGCTTGGAACACTTGAGCCCTTTGGGTAACAATCAAGAGGGGCAGATTGCCCAGGTAGGGTGGAAGAGGCAACGGAAATGCAGTCGAAACAGCTCAGATGGGAAACCTCCCTAGTGCTGGTGGAGGCAGGGACTGGCATGCGAGGAGAGAGGCTACAGTGGTGGCACGTCACTGAACAATTATGCTTCACTTCTGTCACATTCTGGGCTTCCTCTGAGAGCACTCTTGGCTGCAAAGCTCCTCACGCCCATCCCTCAGGCTTTCTCCTCACAGCCAACATCAGTCAGTCTTCTCCCCAGGTCTGTTCTCCAAACCTTGCACTCCAGCATCAGCCCCTCTCAGCACTGGTGGCTGCCCATCTCAGGCTGGGGTGCACAGGGTTGTGGCATGGACCATCTGTGTAGGTCTCACTCTGTCCTACCTGCCACAGACTAGTTATGGGCCTCTCTTCTGAGCTTCTGAAGCTCCCTGCTGGTCAGGTGACCTCCCTGCTGGTGAGGGAGCTTCCCCACATGGGGTAACCTCGCTTAACCTTCATCTTCCGGTGGGGTACAAGTCTCATCCTGCTTCCCTCTCCTCTTCCTTTCCCTTTTTTATTTTATCCTATCAGGTTAGGTAGATGTCTTTCTTGTCCTTTTAGGTGTCCGGAGACCTCTGCTAGTGTTCAACAAGTGCTCTGTGAGAACTGTTTCATTTATAGAGGTGTTATTTTGTGTGTTTGCAGGGAGAGATGAACTCCCTGTCTTTCTAGTCCTCTGCCATCTTGGAAAGCACTAGACTGATTTTCTAAAAGCTTATTCATCTAAATATAAATTTCTTAGCTGCATGATCTTAATTCTGAATAATAACCTCTATGTTGTCATTTTTCTAAATATCATCTGAATATATGAAAATATAAAAATTAGTAAAACATTGATTTGTATGTTGTTGTCCTAAGCACCCCAATATTACTAGAGGCACAAGACTAATGGCATGTACTAAATGATTTGCACTGTCTGAGTGCACTTATGGCTAATAAGAAAACTGAACAAGATCAGAAATCAGGTTCTGAGCTCATGAAGCTCAATTTCTCCAGCTGAAGCAAACTCACTAAAAATGTAAGGATTTAGGAGATTCTTTGTTCTCACGAATAAGAATTAAACACAACCTGCCTTCAAAGTCTTAAAACTTTGATACTTAATGTTTGTTGTTTAGTGATATCAAACAACATATTTGTTTTACAGTGATAAAATTATGAAGTAAAATCTTTCATCACTAAATGCCAATTACAAATCTAACCTCTATGTTGTCATTTTTCTAAATATCATCTGAATATATGAAAATATAAAAATTAGTAAAACATTGATTTGTATGTTGCTGTCCTAAGCACCCCAATATTACTAGAGGCACAAGACTAATGGCGTGTACTAAATGATTTGCACTGTCTGAGTGCACTTATGGCTAATAAGAAAACTGAACAAGATCAGAAATCAGGTTCTGAGCTCATGAAGCTCAATTTCTCCAGCTGAAGCAAACTCACTAAAAATGTAAGGATTTAGGAGATTCTTTGTTCTCACGAATAAGAATTAAACACAACCTGCCTTCAAAGTCTTAAAACTTTGATACTTAATGTTTGTTGTTTAGTGATATCAAACAACATATTTGTTTTACAGTGATAAAATTATGAAGTAAAATCTTTCATCACTAAATGCCAATTACAAATCATACGGTATACAGGATTTTCTCCCAGTCTTAGCAGTTTTTGATGCAAATGTCATTATTTTACAGAATGAATTATAGGATATGGAAAAGAAAGGCTAAGACCAAACACTATCACTTTTCAGAAGTTTAACTAAAACACCAGTAGAAAATCTCCAAAGTTTCCAATTCCAAATTAGTCATTTGGCAAAAATCCCTTTGTAATCATCTGTTATAAGCTGTTTTTACACACAACTTAATCTTCCAGCTTCTGTTTTGTGGTTACTCCAGGGCAAACATCAACTCCTTGAAAATCAGCTCTGATTATAACTTAATGCAATGAAGAATTCAAGGGAAGAAAAACAGAATTTTTCTCTTTCATAGGTGTTTGTTTTGAATAAAAATATTTAGCAAAGCAGAAATGGATAAAATAATTCAAAACAAAAGGATAAGATGCTGTCTTAATACTTTAGATAAGTTGTCAGAAAAATAAAGAGTTGAAACATTCAACTTTCATGCATGACACAAATAACTAGTTTAAACATTTGTGACTGGAATAGAGCTTTAATCAGACAAATGGTAAAACTGTGTAAGAGTGAGTTCCATTATACTCAATTTATCCATCTTTTATTTTTTTAAGTGAATTGTATTCTCTTGATCTTTATTCCATCAATGTTGTTGATATGGTTATAACTGATAATGGCTGCTGCTTAACATTTCAAACTTTGATCAAAACCTTGTAATGTATTGTCACCTTGCATTAAACTTAGTACACTGAAATATCAGTAGATCAGTCAATGTAGATATCTTTTCNTTTTAAGCCAGCTTTTTCACTTTCCTCTTACACTTTCATCAAGAGGCTCTTTAGTTCTTCTTCACTTTCTGCCATAAAGGTGGTATTATCTGTTTATCTGATGTTATTGATATTTCTCCCAGCAATCTTGCTTCCAGCTTGTGCTTATCCAGCCCAGCATGCCTCATGATGTACTCTGCATATAAGTTAAATAAGCAGGGTGACAATATACAGCCTTGACATACTCCTTACCCAATTTGAAACTAGTCTGTTGTCACATATCTAGTTCTAACTGTTGCTTATTGACCTGCATACGGATTGTTCAGGAGGCAGGTAAAATGGTCTGACATTCTCATCTCCTGAAGAATTTTCCACAGTTTGTTGTGATCCACACAGCCAAAGGCTTTAGAGTAGTCAATGAAAAAGATTTTTTTCTGGAATTCTCTTGCTTTTTATATGATCCAATGGATTTTGGCAATTTGATATCTGGTTCCTCTGCCTTTTCTAA
>SJYR01001963.1:292438-314142 GCA_006410655.1 Kobus ellipsiprymnus | reverse complement strand
TTCTTGCCTGAAGAATCCCAGGGACGGGGGAGCCTGGTGGGCTGCCGTCTATGGGGTCACACAGAGTTGGACACGACTGATGAGACTTAGCAGCAGAAGCAGCAGCTATTAGTTAAGTCTCAGAATGTTCGCTGATCCCCAGGAACTGGACAGATTTTCAAGGCCCAGAGAACTTTGTGACTTACTCCCATCCTTATCTGTTGGTCCCCAAGACTTGTTAATACTTTTGCCATTTCTGCTGGTCAGCAGCTCCTCATGTAATTCCTTTCAGGGTATCTGTTCAATTAAAGGCCTATTGTTGCCTCTAAAGCCTGAACAGGACAACTTATATTAATTTTCCTAACATATAGGGAATAAATAGATATAGAACTTTTTAATTCATTTATTTGAATGCAATCTGCCTTGTGTACTAGAATGTGATACCCTTGATGAAGAGGACTTTTTTGTTGTTGCTATTTACTGCCAAATCCTCAGCAAGTAGAACAATGGCTGTCACATAATAGACTTTCAACAAATATTCATTCACTAAATGAATACATTGTAAATCCATCATACTCCCTTTTCCAAAAGTATGAGCAAAGCTGAAAGAGTTATGAAGAGTAAAATTCGAGGCTATATAAAAAAAAATATACTCTTTACATAGAGTAAGGCATACTAAGTAAGAGTAAGGCATATTGGTCTTTATGGTGCAGTAGAATGGTACAAGGGAAAGAATATTAGACATAGAAGAGTACTTCTGAATTTCAGCTCTGATCATGTCAAGTAAACTGTGAAACTATGAGTGAATCTCACTTTCTTCACCTAATGACCACATGGTTATGATGATTAAGTGAGACAATCTCTTTAAAAATCTGTTATTCAGTAGGATCTGAAAAGATTCTATAACCTCCTTTGGCATAATCCCTTTTAGGTAACAGAGACTGACATTTCCTGATATCTCTCAGTGACTGAAAGTTAGAAAGTGAAAATCAAGTCGCTCAGTCATGTCCGACTCTTTGCAACCCCGTGGACTGTAGCCCACCAGGCTCCTCCGTCTATGGGATTCTCCAAGCAAGAATACTGGAATGGGTTGCCATTTCCTTCTCCAGGGGATATTCCCAAACCAGGCATCGAACTCAGGTCTCCCACATTGGAGGCAGATGCTTTAACCTCTGAGCCACTAGGGAAGCCCTCTCAGTGATTATATAACTCTATAAAGAACTGCTATAGAAATCTAAGTCACACTAGAGTCTCTCCTGATACAAGGGGACGTATTGTTACTATGATATCAACACAGTGCTTAAATAACTCAGATATCCATTAGAATTCATGGGAGGGCAATTCCTTTCAGGAAGATGATGAAGATTCAAAATACAACTGTGTGGGTTCAATTATTACTTAGAAATATCCATCTCTTCCCTCGTTCCTGCCCCCCAACACTCCATGTACAGAGTAGTCTCTGCCCCTTAACTTTCGGTTTAGCCACAGAATATGCTTAAGCCAATATAATGTTAGTAGGCCTGATGTATTCATAAACTTGCAAAATTCTTGTATCATTGTGCTTTCCTTCTTATACTTTGCCTTTGTTAAAAGAATTACATATTCAGAGTGGCCTGACAGTCCCAGAAAAAATATTGCAAACATGTGGAACAGAGTCTCCTGTTGAGCCTACAAAGTGAACTTAAACTTAAAAGCTTTAACAAAGCAAAGAAAATCATGAATTAAAGACAACTACTGAATGGGAGAAAATGTTTGCAATTGATATGACTAATACAGGGTTACTGTCCAACATACATAAACAGCTCATAAAACTTAACATCATAAAAACAGCTCAATCAAAAAATGGGCAGAAGGCCTGAATAGAAAATTTCCAAAGACTAAATGTAGATGGCCAACAGGTTCATGAAAAGATGCTCAAAACCACTAGTTATCAGGGAAGTGAAAACTAGAACCACAATGAGATTATCACCTCACACATATCAGAATGGCTATCATCAAAAAGACCACAAATTTTGGCAAGGATTTGGAGAAGAGGGGACCTTCTGACACTGTTGGTGGAGATATAAGTAGGTGCAGCCACTGTGAAAAACAGTAGGGAAGTTTCTCAAAAAACTAAAAATAGAACTACCTTATGACTCAGCAATTTCACTCCTAAATATACATCCAAAATATCAAAAAAACAGTAATATTAAAAGATAAATGCACCCCAATGTTCATAGTTTTATTATTTATAACTATCAAAGTATGAAAGCAACCTAAGTGTCCATCAACATATGATTGGATGAAAAGATGTGGGGGGTGTGTGTGTGTGTGTATAAATATATGTATATATATAGACGATACAATACTAAGTATTAAAAAGAATAAAATAATGCCATTTGAAGCTACATGGATGGGCTCAAAGGATATTATGTTAAATGAAATAAGTCAGAGAAAGATAAATACTGTATAATATCACTCACATGTGAAATCTAAATATATATATATAACTACCTAGGTAATAAAACAAAAAGCAGACTTGGATCTAGATAACAAACTAGTAATTACAAGTGAGAAGAGGAAAGAGGGCAAGGGTGATAATATACGTATAGGAAATTAAGAGGTTCAAACTAATATGTATAATACTTGTAAAGGGATATATTGTAAAACACAGGGAATATGGCAAATATTCTATAATTATAAATGATCTATAACCTTAAAAATTGTGAATCACTCAATATATTGTACCAGCAAGTTTGGGAAACTCAGCAGTGGCCACAGGACTGGAAAAGGTCAGTTTGCATTCCAACTCCAAAGAAAGGCAATGCCAAAGAATGCTCAAACTACCGCACAATTGCACTCATCTCACATGCTAGTAAAGTAATGCTCAAAATTCTCCAAGCCAGGCTTCAGCGATACATGAACGGTGAACTCCCTGATGTTCAAGCTGGTTTTAGAAAAGGGAGAGGAACCAGAGATCAATTTGGAGGTGATGGAGCTAGTGGAAGTGTTGGAATTCCAGTTGAGCTCTTTAAAATCCTGAAACATGATGCTGTGAAAGTGCTGCACTCAATATGCCAGCAAATTTGGAAAACTCAGCAGTGGCCACAGGANGATTTAAATGTTAATCACATCTGCAAAATATTTTCATAGCTGTATTTAAACTGATGTTTAGCAAACAACTGGGTACCATAGCCTAGTCAAGTTGACATATAAAATTCCATTACACATGGAAAGGTAACAAGTGAAGCAGATAGAGCTTAGAGGCTACACTTTGAACTAAACCTTTGCAACAAAATCTGCAGTATTGCCAATATCACTATAGATGGATAAACACAAATATAAACACATAATTTAATTTTGGTCTGAGAAACTTAGGAAGACAGGTGAAATTGAAAACAAAATAGTAGCCTTAAGAAGTATAATCTGGAACACAAAAAATGCACACTAAAGATGAGTCTACAAAATATATCTGAAAATATGTAATGAAACTTGATACTAAGAGAGCTAACAAATAAAAAATTTGAGACAAATCTGTTTAGAATTCTAAGCAAGACAACCTTAAAAGAGCTATCCAATGAATATATATGTATACTCAAGGTGATAATGAATATATTTAATTGAAAATGCAAATAATTATGAAAAACCCTCTTAACTTCAAGTGACATAAGCCAGTAGCAATAAAGATGGAAAAATTTAAAATACTAGAAATACAGCCTTCAAAACAGTATAATATTGATAAGAGAAGAGACAAATAGATCAATGAAACGGAATAAAGAGTACAGAAATAAACTTACACAAATATAGCAAACTGATATTTAACAAAGAAGCAAAAGTATTATAACAAATTGTGCTGGACAACTGGACATACACATGTAAAATAAATTTTAAAATCTCTATACAGAACTTACACCCTTTAGGAAGATTAACTCAAAATGAATCATAGACCTAAATGTAAAATGCAAATCTGTGAAACTGTTAGAAGATAATATAGCAGAAAATCTAGATAACCTTGCATTTGCAAAAACTTTTTAGTTACAACAGCAAAAGCATAATCCATGAAGAATTGCTTAGCTAGACTTCATTAAAATGAAAAATTTCTGTTTTGCAAAAACACTGTCAATGGGGAAATAAACTCTAAACTAGAAGAAGACATTTGCAAACCACAGGCAACAAAGAATTTATCCAAAATATTTAAAGAACTCTTAACATTCAAAAGTAAGCAAACATACAATTTAATTTTTTAAAAAAGGGACAAATATTTTAATGGACACTTCAGCAAAGAAGATATACAGATGGCAAATACGCTTATGAAAACATACACCACATTATATGTCATTTAAGGAATTTGAAATTCAAACAATAATTAGTACCATTACACACCTATTAAAATAACCAAAATTCAAAACACTGGCAATACCAAATGCTGGTGAGGATGTAGAGCAACAGGAATTTTCATTTATTGCTGGTAAGAATGCAAAATGATGCAGCCACCTTGTTAGACAGTTGGGCAGATTCTTACAAAAGTAAATATTCTCTTGCCATACAATTCAGCAATCATGCTTCTTGGGTTGAAAGTTTTACAAAAACCCACGCAGATCTTTATAGCAGCTTTATTCATAATTGCCAGAATAGAGATTCAAACAAAGATGGCTTTCCAAAAGCAAATGCATAAATAAACTTTGATACATCCAAAAATTAAATATTATTCAGAGCCAAAAATGATTCAGCTGTCAAGCTGTGAAAAGACATGGAATAATTATGAATGCATCTTGCTAAAGGAGATAAGCCAATCTGACAAGAGTGGATATTTTATTTCCAACTATATGACCTCCTGGAAAAGGCAAAACTACAGAGGTAATAACAAGATCAGTGGTCACCAGGCATTAGTGGGAAGAGATAAATAGGTGAGGCACAGAGGATTTTTAGGGCAGCTAAACAACTCTGTATGATACTATAATGGTGCCTACACGTCACTGTGCATTTGCTCAAATCCATAGAATGTGCAATGCCAACAGTGAACTCTAATGTAAACTATGGGATCTAAATGAAAATGATATATTCAAGTAAGATCATGGATTGTAACTAATATACCACTTTGGGTAAGGAGTTATACTTTCCTCTCAATATTGCTTTAACTTAAAACTGTTCTGAAAATAAACTCCACCTGAAAAATTCTAGAAATAAAAAGAAGTCATTGAGACAAACATGTCACACAGTAGACTGAATTTTAAATCAATTAAGATAAAATTGACTCATTGAAATACAAAACAAAATTTGTACAAAGATTCTAACAAATATGAAAAATGCTCTCATAAGACATAGAAGCTAGATGAGATGGCTCCTATATATGCCTATAATGAATTCTAGAACAGAAAATGTTTGATTTGAACTAGTATTCTATGTATTAAAGCTGGTATTTTATCAGAAGAAAAATGTAACCAGTCAATATTACTCATATTAAAAGCAAACTCTTGCATCCTGAACAATCAAATTCAATTCATACAAATATTATGGAAAAAATAAATAAATCAAACGATGAAATAGGAAAAGGAAGGCAGTAAAGGACTAAGGTAAAAGAATAGTCTTATAAATAAAAATAGAAAATAAAGTAGTAGAAACAAAGCTCCATTTTATTAGTATGATAAACAAATGTGGATTTACTTATAAGACCATCAAAAAGGATAAATTTTAGATGAAAGTGGAAAAGTTTTTTCTAAAGTCATTGTACCATAATAAAGATTAGTTTTGTACTTATGGTTTTATTCCTTAAAGTAAGCCATGACATGACATTGAACCATTTGGATACTTAAGTGTTGGTAGGATTTGGAACATAAATATTTACCATATTTAAGCATTAATTTAGTTATATTAATTAATACCATAGTTATCATTTTTCCATAAAAGTAAATAGAGTTACAATAATTAAAATCAGAGATATTGGTGTCTAACTGGGTTTTAATCCCTTTTCTCTCATTCACACACTGTTAAGGCACATTACTTACCCTCTATGTTTTTCATTTTCTTTTAAAATAACACTATCCACTTCAGTTTTCAGTTCAGTCTCTCAGTTGTGTCCGACTCTTTGCAACCCCATGAATCGCAGCACGCCAGGCCTCCCTGTCCATCTCCATCTCCCGGAGTTCACCCAGATTCACGTCCATTGAGTTCGTGATGCCATCCAGCCATCCCATCCTGAGTCGTCCCCTTCTCCTCCTGCCCCCAATCTCTCCCAGCATCAGAGTTTTTACCAATGAGTCAACTCTTCGCATGAGGTGGCCAAAGTACTGGAGCTTCAGCTTTAGCATCATTCCTTCCAAAGAAATCCCAGGCCTGATCTCCTTCAGAATGGACTGGTTGGATCTCTTTGCAGTCCAAGGGACCCTCAAGAGTCTTCTCTATTTTAGATGAAAGTGGAAAAGTTTTTTCTGAAGTCATTGTACCATAATAAAAATTAGTTTTGTACTTATGGTTTTACTCCTTAAAGTAAGCCATGACATGACATTGAACCATTTGGATACTTGTTTTGTTAGGATTTTGAACATAAAAATTTACCATATTTAAGCATTAATTTAGTTCTATTAATTAATAACATAGTTATCATTTTTTCCATAAAAGTAAATAGCCCTATTATAATCTTATGCACTTATCAGGCACTGTGCTAAGTCCTAAGGCTCAGTTAACCATTGCAATGACACTGTAAATTAGAAACTATTGTTATTCTTACTTATCTCAAATAAGGGAACTGAGATTTTTAGAAGTTTGGAAATTTTCCTAGAAACTACTAAGAATTATTAGCAGCTCTCTCTTGGTCCAGAGTTCATGACATTAACTATACATTTGGGCTACTATGCAACTGTCGTGATTTCTTCTCCTTACTGCCCTAATTTATAAGACTATTTTGGGGAAAAAAAAAATGCTTATGGATTTAGCATTCAGTGAGTTTTTCCTATTAGTTTTACTTTTATGATAAGTAAATATAAGCCATACCTATGATCTTTTGATTATTAAAAAATTATTGAAACATTCTAAAGTATGTTTCAGTGGTTCCATATGTAGGATGCAGGGATTTCCTCCTGGATTTGAGAAATTGCTGATAACATTAAGCCCACTGTTCAAACATAAATGAAATGTTTGTGGATTGTTACATTTTATACACCTACATGAAATGTTATATGCAACTTCTGTCATTTTATATAATATTCTTTAAAAGGTTTTAACACATAACTTCCTTCAGTACCTTAGATAGCTTTATGTAGTTTTAGATTAGGCCCAAATACTTCAAAAAAAAATGTTCTTCCAGAAAAAGATGGTTGTTTAAAACCAATCTTTTGTTTTTATCCTCAGAAAGTATGTCTAAGCATGTTTTTGGAAAAGTATTTGAAAGGAAATAATTTGTAAGTGTTAGTTTCAAAATAAATGTTTGGCAATTATGTATCCTAACTTCCTTGAAATCAGAACACACCAATGACCTGTTCTGAACCTATTTTTCTATTACTCAGATTGTCCTCTTCATAAAGCCTAATGGATCAGTCTCTCCAATTATAAATCATAAGACTTCCTTCATTTATTTTCTAGTAATTTGAATTTACCAGTTTCTTTTCATCTTGATCAGATAAGGTTCAAAATATTCCTTCATACCAACAATTACATAGTTGATAAGTACCTTCTATACTTTATATGTTTGACTCCTGTTGCCATTTAAGTCTCAGAGAATGTGATCTTCATTTTATAAAACAATTCACCTATAAATGCAGACATGAATTGTATTAGCCAATCAAATGTCAGCCTTGGAATATATTAAATATAATTTTATAAATGCTTATCTGTGTGGTGCACTTACTTTGAAAATGTGACATTTGTCATTAGGTAAAATTGCAAAAAAACTTCCTTATACTCTAACCAGAAAATAGCCTTATTAATTATTATACATTATTGGAAATATCAATAGATATACAATCACAGGCTATGATTCACCTGGGACCCATAATTTCATGAAAAAGAATGTAAACTCTTTTCTAAAGGTTGAAATGCATAGTAATAAGCCATTATTACTCATTACATAAGTAATTACATGTAATTACTTATTACATAGTAATACTTATTATTACATAGTAATTCTTATTGTATAAGTAATAACTGATTACATATTATTGCTTATTACATAGTAATAAGCCTGCAGTAAGCCAATTTGAATGGAAAAATACTAAGTCCCAAACTTTTCAGGAAGAAATTTCTGGAATATAAAGGAGCACTATTATATGACCCATACTCAAGGGTCAAGGCTTACTGATTAGAAACAAGGAGTGGTTACTGGAAAAATATCAAAATGGACTGGCGTTTCCCATCCTCTAGTATCACTTTTGAATGAAATGTTCTGTGCAAGGAAAGAGAAAGAAATCTGCTAAAGCTGAAAGGATCATATTTATTATGTGCCAAATTCTCTGTTGATAGGAGAAAAGAACTCATAAAGATCAGAGGAGAAATAAATGAATAGAGATGAAGAAAAGATCAATGAAACTAAAAGATAGTTATTTGAAAAGATAAACAAAAGTAATAAACCATTAGTTGAAATTCCAGGAAAAAATAAAAGAGAAAACACTGAAGTCAATAAAATAAACAATGAAAAAGAAGAAAACACAACTAACACCACAGAAATACAAAGGATCATAAGAGATCAAAATACTAGAAAACTGAATCCAACACTATATTAAAAGGATCATATGCTGTCACTAAGTGGAATTTACCCCAGGGATGCAAGGATTTTTTCAATATCAGCAAATCAATCAGTGTTGTATACCACATTAACAATTTGAAAAATGAAAAGCATATAATCATCTCAATAGATGCATAGAAAGCTTTTGATAAAATTCAACATCTATTTATGATTTAAAAACTCCAGAAAGTGGATGCAGAGGGAACATATATAGCAAACCAACACCTAACAGCATAATCAATGGTGAAAGTGACGTTGCTCAGTCATGTATGACTTTGCGATCCCATTGACAGTAGCCTACCAGGCTCCTTCACCCATGGCATTTTCCAGGCAAGAGTACTGGAGTGGGTTGCCATTTCCCTCTCCAGGGGATCTTCCCAACCCAGGGATCAAACCCAGGTTTCCCGCATTGCAGGCAGATGATTTACCCACTGAGCCACCAGGGAAGTCCAAGAAATAAAATAGAGGTTTTCTTCTAGAGAATTATCTTTTTACAGGTTATATTTTCTCACAATTTTTACATTTAAGTTATATATATCTGAGTATTGGGAGAGTACAGATGCTACTTGGAAGAAACTTTTCAAGTGACATATATACTCTACTTTTTGTCTCATTTGAACTAAATCAAGGTTTATTTTCAATTCATTGGCTCTGAATATAAATAGATATTCAATCATCATGCCAGAAGGCAAAGCAATTTGCCAGTAGTGATTTGGGAACTTTAGAGGTGGGGAAGACAGCATTCCTTCCTGAAAAAGGCTTTTATTGAAATTGATTTTGTTTTTAGCTTTAAGTTGGTTTTACTTTATTGGAATATGATCTGTTCCTTTTTAAAGCAAGGTAATGGCACCCAACTCCAGGACTCTTGCCTGGCAAATCCCATGGGTGGAGGAGCCTGGTAGGCTGCAGTCCATGGGGTCTCTAGGAGTCAGACACGACTGAGTGACTTCACTTTCATTTTTCACTTTTATGCATTGGAGAAGGAAATGGCAACCCACTCCAGTGTTCTTGCTTGGAGAATCCCAGGGACGGTGGAGCCTGGTGGTCTGCCATCTCTGGAGTCTCACAGAGTTGGACACGACTGAAGCGACTTAGCAGCAGCAGCAGACTTCTAGAATAACTCTCCTGAGAGGCAGAATGACTTAACATACATGAGAATGTATCCTGGATCCAGACTGTTACGCTTTGAATTCTCACCTTTGTAATGTGAACAAATTATTCAATAACTCTTGCCTTTATTTCCTTTTACACAAAAGAAGATAACAGCATCAGCTTTACATGGTTGTTGTGAGGATTAAACAAAATAAACACATTAAGTTAATAGTATGCATTCAATAAAAGTTAGCTACTAACACTATTGCCCCAGGAAATGTCCTTTTATATTTTAATCAACTATCTAAAAACAAAAAGTGAAGAGTTTTATCCAACCTTCTTCAGGAGCTACATTCCCTAATATTCACTTTACCTTAATCCTTCAAGTGCTCATGAAAGCAAGCAAAACTCATCAACCTCCTAACAAAACTGATTTGTTGTGCTCTCTTGTCTTAACAATTTGACTTTATTTTCAAATGCCTTCTTTTCTCTACTAAATTGTGCTATGTTCTTACTAGTCTTTAAATTTTTATCCTTTTCAAGAAATTCTTTCTTAATTACCTCCCTCTAGCTCAGTTTCTTTCAACATTTGAATGTGTTTAGTTACAACGTTTGGTTTCTTCAACAAAATTATGTCACTGAAGTAAGAGACATTTATTTCACATTACTCCATTCTCTTAAGCACCTTTTACAAATGAAAAGTGGATATAAACACATGGTGGAAAGTTACTGATTTATCATCTAAAATACTTTAGCATTGCACGTATAAAAATGCTATCCAAAATGCTTAGATTTTATTTATTGATATCTCAGTTGCCTTTTGAAAATGTTATATTTTTCATTAAATCTCTAATTGCTTTCCCCCTACTGTCAGGGCTAATAAATCACTGAACTTTGAAAAGTACATAGAAATGTTATATATATGATTTTAAAGTTAAGATTAGAAACCACAATGAGGCCGTTTGTCCTAAAAATCTGGTGGGTTAAGGTCTAGAGTTCAGCTCAGAACTTTGCTTTCTGAGCTGAACTCTGACATTTTTAGGTCTCTTTTCTCTATCTCTCATTAATTTATACTCTACAACTAAAGGCACATTCTGTCAGAAATTACATGAAGCATAGTTTAGTTAACTGCTTATACTGGGTCTCATATGTCCTTCAGGTTGCTAGAAAACATCATTTGCATTTCAGGAATATTCTCTTGTATAAACTGTCCCCTTGATGAAGTCTGAATAGCTTTCAGTTGATACCTAATTCCCCTAATATCTCATTCTCATTGTTAACACTGTTGTGTGCCTAATCTCAGACTTACCTTTAACATGATCAGTGTTGCATCGAAAGTGTTATTGAAAACACTAGAGTATAAAGTACCTGCATTCTCAAATAGATAACTCTATTTTATCTATTAGTTCAGCTTTAGAAAATAAGTTCATTGTAACTCAAAAAGTATGTTCTGAGGTAAGGTCATCAGCTTTACCATGTTGATTTAATGAACACGAAATTATAACCATACTAGAGAGTTTTACGTATCACTTCCTTCAATAAAGGTAAACGCTGAAAATAATTGGACATATTACATACAAAATTTTGGGAGCTTTGACATTCTTTCACATGTTGTGACAGTGTAGATTCTGTGTCTTCCTGTTGAGTATTATACATATTGTATTCAACAGCATATATTATATACACATATACACATTATACACACACACACATATATCATATTTAGCAGCACAAGTTTTTTGATGATCTACTATTAATATATGTTGAATGTTTTGCTGGGTATTAAGAAACAAAATGAAATGATATATCCTTTGAGGAGGTTATAGTCTAGAAGAAAGGTAGATGAGTGAAAATAAGTGCTAATATAATGATCAAGCACTAGTTAAAACAGAAAGAACACAGTGTTTTCACAAAGGTGAGGAAATATTTCTCAAAGATGAGATGTATTTAAAAGGAAAATTTCCTAAGTTACATTTACATACATGTTTTTGATTCCTTCATGAGTGAGTGAGTGAAAGTTGCTCAGTTCCTTTGAGGAGGTTATAGTCTAGAAGAAAGGTAGATGAGTGAAAATAAGTGCTAATATAATGATCAAGCACTAGTTAAAACAGAAAGAACACAGTGTTTTCACAAAGGTGAGGAAATATTTCTCAAAGATGAGATGTATTTAAAAGGAAAATTTCCTAAGTTACATTTACATACATGTTTTTGATTCCTTCATGAGTGAGTGAGTGAAAGTTGCTCAGTCATGTCTGACTCAGTTCTACCCTATGGACTCTACAGTCCATGGAATTCCCCAGGCAAGAATACTGGAGTGGGTAGCCTTTCCCTTCTCCAGGGTACCTTTCCAACCAAGGATTGAACCCAGGTGTCCTGCATTGCAGGTGGATTCTTTACTGGCTGAGCCACAAGGGAAGCCCATCATAGAGTCTTTAAATTCCATAAGTTAAAGACTGTGGACTTTGCTCAATAAATGTTCTACAAAGCATGTAGCATTAGTCCATTTTTTGAGGTGAAAAATTTGATTACTGACTTGTCTAATATAATTAGCTTTTAAGTGGCTCAGCTTTGAGATCAAGTTCTTAAAAACCATGATTAATAGCCTGACCTTTCATCGANGTTAAAGACTGTGGACTTTGCTCAATAAATGTTCTACAAAGCATGTAGCATTAGTCCATTTTTTGAGGTGAAAAATTTGATTACTGACTTGTCTAATATAATTAGCTTTTAAGTGGCTCAGCTTTGAGATCAAGTTCTTAAAAACCATGATTAATAGCCTGACCTTTCATCGAAAATATGACAGTTTATATGAGAGATGTAAGATACATTCCCTCTTAACTTGTTCATTTTCTGTCCTTTGGTTGTCAGCATAAGGTATTCTACCAATAAAAATCATTCCTATAAGAAATTGGAAATAGATGATTANTAAATTTAGGACTTTGAAACATCAAACAACTTATCTTTTATAGAATGAACTAATAATCAAACAATGAATAAATAAATCCTAATACCAAAGTGCACTGGTCCCAAATCCTTCTACTTCCTTTATTCTCTTATAACTTTCTCTAAACAATGCCATAGACATTTGGTTGCTTACAGTTCTTTACCTGGGCCCTTCTGTATCACATGCTCTCATATTTTCCCACTCACCTTCCCATTCTTGGACTTTGGCATTCCCTTGTTTCCATACTACTTCTACAGTTTATATAATCACCTCTGCCCTGGCCTATAGCTGAACTCTGATTTGGATTACGCTGTCTTTAGCATCCATGGACCTGATGGTCTCTTAGATGGTCTTCCTCAAAATAGTTCCCCTTCAGCAGAGTCTTTATTTACAGCATAAGGTAGGAGAAACATTTTCCTCTACCTTTCTAGTGTCTTGACTGAGAACTCTCCCCCAGATAAGAGATAGATTAACAGGAGAAAAAAATATAAATTTAATTACATGTATACCCTGTGAATACATGGGAAATACTCAGAAAAACTGAATAACTCTACAAATAGGACCAGGCCAGTACCTTAAGTACTATCTTCAGCTAAAGACAAAAAGATGTTGGTGGGGTAGAAGTAAGTTTTTAACAGTTACCAGGAAAACTATATTAAACAAGAGTAAGGTTGTTTTTCAGATTTAGGTTGTTCCTTTCTCTATTGATAAGAGTTTGCAGAGATTGACAGTGACCCTTGTTGATACAGAGGAGACAACTTTATAAGTGATTTCCCTTATACATATAAATATCTGTCACAAAAAAAACAAATTCTACCTACTTTTCAGACGCTCACTTGTTTCTGTTTTTCTTAACATTAACTAGCTCAAAATAACCAATATGCTAAAGGAGCACATTTTGGGGGGGTATATTTTGCTCCCATTCAGTAGGAACAAGACAAATTCAAATGGCACAGTTAGTACTGCAAAGTGTAAGAAACAGAAAATAAAAATAGCAGAAAGGTGATTATCTTTTTGCCTTTTTATGAAAGTATTTTCCAGCTTGACTTCATCCAGAGTGATTTTCACTCACATTTCTCTTTGTACCTTGACATCAGCCTACAGTTAGAAGTCAAAATTCAAGCTGATGTGAACTTATATTCTCTATAATTACATTTTTAAAAGGCTCACAAGATATGGTATTCCATATCGTTTTCATTAAGTGTGCTGTTTCAAAATTTTCTTTGAAATGTAAATGAGGGAATGAAAAAGCAACTTTCAGCTGATATGATTGGATGAAAAAGCCATTATCTTTGTTTACGCATAAAGCTCTGACTACAAATGGAGACACTATGAAAGTGTTATCATCATTCTTTGCACTTTCCTAGTGAATGTTAAAAAAAAAAAATTAAGTATTTATAAATTAGCATTGATGAGCTTTGTTCTCTAACTGAAGAAAACGCTCTGCCACTTCTACTTCTTCAATGCTCCAATTCATCATTTCTCAACAACAACCTGAGCCGAGACAAATGGCTGCTAGATAATGCTGAATTATTTTTGGATAACAGACGACTGGGCCCAGCCCCACCTCCACACTTCTGTTGCCATGGTTTTCAAATTAGATGTTTCTGTGGTCAAAGCAGACTCTCACTGTTGTATTCATCACCATTTAACTACAAGAGTGCTGAGCACATCTATGATCTCTCTTGCTCGTGATGGCAGACGGGATGAACATAAATGATTAGAAAACACCACCTGCTCAGTACTTAATGCAGGAGGAAAAAAAAAAAAAAAACAGCTATGCCATTTGGGATGGAAAACATGTTAGCTTAAGCTCAGCATGCCACTTATATAACCAACCATGAAAATTGCAAGTTATTGAGAATGTAGGATGAAATACTGCATGACAGATACCTGTTTTCTATTCAGGAATTTCCATCTGCAGACTGTCAAGCACACAGTGACTGATGATGCCTCTGTGGAACTTCCTCTAAGTCTCCATACTTGCTATTTGAAATGTGAAAATAAGACTTCTTGTGAAAGCCACAAGTCATCTATAAAGTGCCTACAGAGTGGTTGTAGCTATGGCAGCCCTGTTGTAAAGAGTGACAGAAAAGATTGTTTTCAGCTGGCTTTCATTGACACCAACTTATTAACCCAGAAAATTTTCTCTACAGTTGGATAAGAGAACGACAGATCATATGGACTGATACCTTAATTTTTGTGCAAACAGTTAATTGGAATCATTAAAGTATGAATGGACAGATTAATCACCAAAAAAGTTGATCTCCTTTTCCAGATGTGTCTTGCTTCCCTCAGCATGCTTCCAGGAATGAATATCTTCTTCTTTTTTAATATAAATTTATTTATTTTAATTAANCACTGTTTCCACTGTTTCCCCATCTATTTCCCATGAAGTGATCGGACTGGATTCCATGATCTTCGTTTTCTGAATGTTGAGCTTTAAGCCAACTTTTTCACTCTCCACTTTCACTTTCATCAAGAGGTTTTTTAGTTTCTCTTCACTTTCTGCCATAAGGGTGGTGTCAACTGCATATCTGAGGTTATTGATATTTCTTCCGGCAATCTTGATTCCAGCTTGTGTTTCTTCCAGTCCAGCATTTCTCATGATGTACTCTGCATATAAGTTAAATAAGCAGGCTGACAATATACAGCCTTGGCATACTCCTTTTCCTATTTGGAACCAGTCTGTTGTTCCATGTCCAGTTCTAACTGTTGCTTCCTGGGCTGCCTACAGATTTCTCAAGAGGCAGGTTAGGTGGTCTGGTATTCCCATCTCTTTCAGAATTTTCCACAGTTTATTGTGATCCACACAGTCAAAGGCTTTGGCATAGTCAACAAAGCAGAAGTAGATGTTTTTCTGGACCTCTCTTGCTTTTTCCATGATCCAGTGGATGTTGGCAATTTGATCTCTGATTCCTCTGTCTTTTCTAAAACCAGCTTGAACATCAGGGATTTCACAATTCACATATTGCTGAAGCCTGGTTTGGATAATTATGAGCATTACTTTACTAGCATGTCAGATGAGTGCAATTGTGCGGTAGTTTGAGCATTCTTTGGCATTGCCTTTCTTTGGAATTGGAATTAAAACTGAGCTTTTCCAGTCCTGTGGCCACTGCTGAGTTTTCCAAATTTGCTGGCATACTGAGTGCAGCACTTTCACAGCATCATGTTTCAGGATTTTAAAGAGCTCAACTGGAATTCCATCACCTCCACTAGCTTTGTTCATAGTGATGCTTTCTAAGGCCCACTTGACTTCACTTTCCAAGATATCTGGCTCTAGATTAGTGATCACATCATCATGATTACCTGGGTCATGAAGATCTTTTATGTACAGTTTTTCCATGTATTCTTGTGACCTCTTCTTAATATCTTCTGCTTCTGTTAAGTCCAGACCATTTCTGTCCTTTATCGAGCCCACCTTTGCATGAAATGTTCCCTTGGTATTTCTAATTTTCTTGAAGAGATCTCTAGTCTTTCCCTTTCTGTTGCTTTCCTCTATTTCTTTGCATTGATCGCTGAAAAAGGCTTTCTTATCTTTCCTTGGTATTCTTTGGAACTCTGCATTCAGATGCTTATATCTTTCCTTTTCTCCTTGGCTTTTCACCTCTCTTCTTTTCACAGCTATTTGTAAGGCCTCCCCAGACAGCCATTTTGCTTTTTTGCATTTCTTTTCCATGGGGATGGTCTTGATCCCTGTTTCCTGTACAATGTCACGAACCTCATTCCATAGTTCATCAGGCACTCTATCTATCAGATCTAGGCCCTTAAATCTATTTCTCACTTCCACTGTATAATCATAAGGGGTTTGATTTAGGTCAAGTGCAGGCAACTACAAGAGCCAGCACACTAAGCGCAGGCAGCTGCAAGAGCCGGCACACTTAGCAAGGCTGAGAGGAGCTACCCCACGTCCGAGATCAGGGGAAGCAGCCTAGACTGCCAGGCTGCAATGGCACAGGAATGGCTGAGAGAAGCTACCCTGTGTCCGAGATCAGGGGTGGCAGCCGAGAGGAGCTACCCCACGTCCGAGGTCAGTGGCGACCAGGAGGAGACACCCCGTGTCTGAGGTCAGGGGCGGCCGGGAGGAGACACCCAGTGTCCAAGGTCAGGGGCGGTGGCTGGGAGGAGTTATCCTGTGTCCGAGGTCAGGGGCAGCTGGGAGAAGCCACCTCACACCCGAGGCCCGGGGCAGTGATGCTGAGGAGCCACCTCGAGCCCAAGGCCAGGGGCAACAGTTGGGAGAAGCCACCCACGCATGAGGCCAGGGCCGGCAGCCAGGAAGATCATCCCGAGAAGCCATGGCTGCACAGGAACAGGAGGGCCTAGAGGAGCTATCCCACATTGAAGGTCAGGAACCGCTGTGGTAAGGAGATACCCCTCATCCAAGGTAAGGAGCAGAGGCTGTGCTTTGCTGGAGCAGCGTAAAGACATACCCCACACCCAAGGTAAGAGAAACCCAAGTAAGATGGTAGGTGTTGCAAGAGGGCATTAGAGGGCAGACACACTGAAACCATACTCACAGAAATCTAGTCAATCTAATCACAGTAGGACCACAGCCTTGTCTAACTCAGTGAAACCAAGCCATGCCCATGGGGCAACCCAAGATGGGCAGGTCATGGTGGAGAGGTCTAACAGAGCGTGGTCCACTGGAGAAGGGAATGGCAAGCCATTTCAGTATTCTTGCCTTGAGAACCCCATGAACAGTATGAAAAGGCAAAATGATAGGATACCAAAAGAGGAACTTCCCGGGTTATTAGGTGCCCAATATGCTACTGGAGATCAGTGGAGAAATAACTCCAGAAAGAATGAAGGGATGGAGCCAAAGCAAAAACAATACCCAGTTGTGGATGTGACTTGTGATAGAAGCAAGATCCGATGCTGTAAAGAGCAATATTGCATAGGAACCTGGAATGTCAGGTCCATCAATCAAGGCAAATTGGAAGCGGCCAAACAAGAGATGGCAAGGGTGAATGGCAACATTCTAGGAATCAGCGAGCTAAAATGGACTGGAATGGGTGAATTTAACTCATATGACCATTATATCTACTACTGTGGGTCTGAATCCCTCAGAAGAAATGGAGTAGCCATCATGGTCAACAAAAGAGTCCGAAATGCAGTACTTGGATGCAATCTCAAAAACGACAGAATGATCTCTGTTCGTCTCCAAGGCAAACCATTCAATATCACAGTTATCCAAGTCTATGCCCCAACCAGTAACGCTGAAGAAGCTGAAGTTGAACGGTTCTATGAAGACCTACAAGACCTTTTAGAACTAACACCCAAAAAAGATGTCTTTTTCATTCTGGGGACTGGCATACAAAAGTAGGAAGTAAAGAAACACCTGGAGTAACAGGCAAATTTGGCCTTGGAGTACAGAATGAAGCAGGGCAAAGACTAATAGAGTTTTGCCAAGAAAATGCACTGGTCATACCAAACACCATCTTCCAAGAACACAAGAGAAGAGCTGTCCAGCACAAGACATGGACATCACCAGATGGTCAACACCGAAATCAGATTGATTATATTCTATGTAGCCAAAAATGGAGAAGCTCTATACAGTCAACAAAAACAAGACCAGGAGCTGACTGTGGCTCAGATCATGAACTCCGTATTGCCAAATTCAGACTAAAATTGAAGACAGTAGGGAAAACCGCTAGACCATTCAGGTATGACCTAAATTAAATTGAGTTTAACTTCACATTATAGTTCAAACAATTTTTGCTGACAATTGAAGCCCAAGGATGAAGAGAAAAAGCATAAAAGGAGAAAGCTATTTTAGAAAAACAACTGACTTTATGTAGATGTTAAAGATGTCAACATTTGTGGGGGTAAATCTTGCTTATTTTAAAATGTCTAACATTATTCTAGCCAAATAAATACAGAACTAAGCTTTTGCAGAAATGTAAGCCTTGTGGAAAAGATATAGATTTTTTTCATACAGCTATTTACTTTTGCCTTAAATTTATTGCATGAGTATGTAAAATCCACAGACTTACCTTTTTAAAACATTAAATAGGGAGGAAGGAGAAGATGGCAGTGGAATAGGATGGGGAGACCACTTCCTCCCTCACAAATTCAACAAAGGAACATTTCAACGCTGAGTAAACTTCACAAAACAACTTTTGAATGCTGGCAGAGGAGATCAGGCACCCAGAAATGTAAATCATTGTCTTCAAAAAGAGATAGGAAAAATATAAAAGACAGAAAAAAGAGACAAAAGAGGTAGGGAGGGAGCTCCGTCCCAGGAACGGAGTCTTAAAAAGAGAGAAGATTCCAAACACCAGGAAACACTCTCACAGCCGAGTCTGTGGCCAGCCTTGGAAGCACAGAAGGCAACATAACAAGGAGGAAAAATAAATAATTAAAAGCAACAGATTACGAGCCCAACAGTAACACCCCCAGTGGAGAAGCAGCGCAGATGGCTGCATCCGCCACTAGCAAGCAGGGGCTGGGCAGGGAAGTGCGGGCTACAGTGCTTTTCAAGAATCAGGCTGGAATGCCCCCATTGTAACCAGAGCAAACTAACTTGGGCTAGCAAACCAGATTGTGGGATAGCTACCACTCGAAAAGCTCTAACATAAGACACGGTCAGGACCACACATAGAACAAAGGACAGAACAGAATTAGCCCACTGCAGACCATCCCCCTCCAGTGACACACAGCCAGAGCCAGAAGGGCTGGAAGAGGGCAATTGCAGCCCCAGAAAAACTTTCAAACTGCAAGCAAGCTTCTTTGCTAACTCAGACTTCTTGGGGTTCTGGACAGTCACCATCTGCCTAATAAGGGGCGCCAGTTGTACACCCAGAAAACTGAACAACAGGGTCAGGAAAGGCAATAAGTCGCAGCAACTGTGCTCACCAAACTCCTGAGCTGCTCGGACCTGGGAAGGGCACAAAACGCAGGCCCAAATGAGTCAGCACCTCTGAGGACTATGTGAGTGTTTGTGCTTGAGCGGCTTAGACCAGGGAGGTTCATGCAGCCCAGGGCCAGCCTCAGATGGTTCCCAGCGGAGCAACCTAGAGCCTGAGCGGTGTGCGCCATGATCGGGGACAGGCCCAGCGGGGCTGAGACACTACGAACACACGCCAGTGTTATTTGTTTGTAGCATCCCTCCCTCCTCACAGAACGACTGAACAAGTGAGCCTTAAAAAAAAAAAAAAAAAGTGTCCACCAACATCCCCCTTGTGTCAGGGTGGAAAACAGACACTGAAAAGACCAGCAAACAGAAGAAGCTAAAACTGAGGGAACTGCCTTGGAAGTATAGATCTTAAGAAATATAAGCCAAACCAAGGAACTATCCGAAAATGAACTGACCCTACACTGCCCGCAACACCACCAGAGAAGTCCCAGATTTACCTTTACTATTTTTACAATTATTCTTTTTTTTGTTTGTTTGTTTTGTTTTTTTTTCTTCTTTTTTAAATTTTATTTTAACATTTTTTTTTAATTTTTAAGTTCTTAAAGCAAACTTCATATATATATATATATATATTGTTTCATGTTTTTTTTTTTTTTAATAATTCATGTGACTTTGGTTTTTTTTTTCTTCTGCTTCTTCATCTTTTCTTTAATATTGTATTTTTGAAAATCCAACCTCTACTTTAGATTTTTAATCTTTGCTTTTTGGTATTTGTTATCAATTTTGTACCTTTAAAAACCCAGTCTTCAGTACCCATTTTTACTTGAGAGTGAGATTACTAGCTTGACCACTCTCTCCTCCGTTGAACTCTCCTTTTTCTCCACCAGGTTGCCTCTGTCTCCTCCTTTCCCCTTCTCTTCTATACCAACTCCATTAATCTCTGTGAGTTCCAGACGGTGGAGAACACTTAAGGAACAGTTTACTGGCTGGATCTGTCTCTCTCCTTTTCATTTCCCTCTTTTACCCTCCTGGCCACCTCTGTCTCCTTCCACCCTCTCCTCTTCTCTTTATAACTCCGTGAACATCTCTGAGCTGTCCAGACAGTGGAGTGCACATAAGGAAGTGATTACTGCCTAGCTTGCTCTCTTCTCTTCTGATCCCACCTCATCTCATTCCAGTCACCTCTAACTCCCCCCTCCCTCTTCTCTTCTCCATGTAACTCAGTGAGACTCTCTGGGTGTCCCTCAATGTGGAGAAACTTTTCATTTCATTTATCATCGGTGCTGTATGGATGGAGAAGTCTTGAAGCTACTGTAAAAACAAAACTGAAAACCAGAAGCAGGAGACTTAAGTCCAAATCCTGAGAACATCAGAGAACTCCTGATTCCAGGGAACATTAATAGATAGGAGCTCATCAAACGCCTCCATACCTACACTGAAACCAAGCACCACCCAAGGGCCAACAAGTTCCAGAGCAAGACATACCACACAAATTCTCCAGCAACACAGGAACACACCACTGAGCTTCAATATTCAGGCAGCTCAAAGTTACTCCAAAACCAGTGATGTCTCATAACTCGTTACTGGACACTTCATTGCACTACAGAGAGAAGAAATCCAGCTCCACCCACCAGAACTCGGACAAAAGCTTCACTAACCAGGAAACCTTGACAAGCCACTGATACAACCCTGCCCACAGTGAGGAAACTCCATAATAAAGAGAACTCCACAAATTGCCAGAATACAGAAAGGCCACCCCAAACGCAGCAATATAACCAAGAGGAAGAGACAGACAAATACCCAGCAGGTAAAGGAACAGGATAAATGCCCACCAAACCAAACAAAAAAGGAAGAGATAGGGAATCTACCTGATAAAGAATTCCGAATAATGATAGTGAAAATGATCCAAAATCTTGAAATCAAAATGGAATCACAGACAAATAGCCTGGAGACAAGGATTGAGAAGATGCAAGAAAGGTTTAACAAGGACCTAGAAGAAATAAAAAAAGAGTCAATATATAATGAATAATGCAATAAATGAGATCAGAAACACTCTGGAGGCAACAAATAGTAGAATAACGGAGGCAGAATATAGGATTAGTGAAATAGAAGATAGAATGGTAGAAATAAATGAA
>SJYR01001963.1:210139-236583 GCA_006410655.1 Kobus ellipsiprymnus | reverse complement strand
TCCCTGGGATTCTCTAGGCAAAAACACCAGAGTGGGTTGCCATTTTCTTCTCCAATGCATGAAAGTGAAAAGCGAAAGTGAAGTCGCTCAGTCGTGTCTGACGCTACTTAAAATACAACTAACGAGACAGCAACAAAAATTGATCTAATTGTAAAGTACAGTAATATCACGGATCGTCAGGAGATGATGGCAGTTGTGCAGTAATTTCAGCATTCTTTGGCATTGCCTTTCTTTGGGATTGTAATGAAAACTGACCTTTTCCAGTCCTGTGGCCACTGCTGAGTTTTCCAAATTTGCTGGCATATTGAGTGCAGCACTTTCATAGCACCCTCTTTCAGGATTTGAAATAGATCAGCTGGAATGCCATCACCTCCACTAGCTTTGTTCATAGTGATGCTTTCTAAGGCCCACTTGACTTCACGTTCCAGGATGTCTGGCTCTAGGTGAGTGATCACACCATCCTGATTATCTTGGTCATGAAGATCTTTTTTGTACAGTTCTTCTGTGTATTCTTGCCACCTCTTCTTTATATCTTCTGCTTCTGTTAGGCCCATACCATTTCTGTCCTCTATTGAGCCCATCTTTGCATGAAATGTTCCCTTGGTATCTCTAATTTTCTTCAAGAGATCTCTAGTCTTTCAAATTCTGTTTTTTTCCCTCTATTTCTTTGCATTGATCACTGAGGAAGGCTTTCTTATCTCTTCTTGCTATTCTTTGAACTCTGCATTCAGATGCTTATATCTTTCCTTTTCTCCTTTACTTTTCGCCTCTTTTCTTTTCGCAGCTATTTGCAAGCCATCCTCAGACAGCCATATATCTTTTTTGTATGTCTTTTCCATGGGGATATTCTTGATCCCCATCTCCTGTACAATATCACGAACCTCAGTCCATAGTTCATCAGGCACTTTATCTATCAGATTTAGTCCCTTAAATCTATATCTCACTTCCACTGTATAATCATAAGGGATTTGATTTAGGTCATACATGTATGGTCTAGCGGTTTTCCCTACTGTCTTCAATTTAAGTCTGAATTTGGCATGATGTGAGCCACAGTCTGCTCCTGGTCTTGTTTTTGTGGACTCTATAGAGCTTCTCCATCTTTGGCTGCAGAGAATATAAATCAGTCTGATTATGGTGTTGACCATCTGGTGTAGAGTCTTCTCTTGTGTTGTTGGAAGAGGCTGTTTGTTATGACCAGTGCATTTTCTTAGCAAATCTCTATTAGTGTTTGCCCTGTTACATTCCACATTCCAAGCCCAAATTTGCCTGTTACTTCAGGTGTTTCTTGACTTCCTACTTTTGCATTCCAGTCCCCTGTAATGAAAAGGACATCTTTTGGGGGTGTTAGTTCTAAAAGGTCCTGTAGGTCTTTATAGAACCATTCATCTTCAGCTTCTTCAGCGTTACTGGTTGGGGCATAGACTTGGATTACTGTGATACTGAATGGTTTGCCTTGGAAACAAATAGAGATCATTCTGTCATTTTTGAGATTGCATCCAAGTACTGCATTTCGGACTCTCTTGTTGACCATGATGGCTATTCCATTTCTTCCAAGGGATTCCTGCCCACAGTAGTAGATATAATGGTTCCCCTTCCCCACTTCCGAGGTCAAGGGCAACAGCCAAGAGTGCCAGGCTGCAACAGCGCAGGAGCAGCTGAAAGGAGCTACCCTATGTCTGAGGTCAGGGGCGGCTGCCGGGAAGGCTTAGAGTAGCTAGCTATTCCACATTCAAGGTCAGTAGGAGTAGTGGTGAGGAGATACCCCTCGTCCAAAGTAAGGAGCAGCGGCTGCACTTTGCTGGAACAGCCGTCAAGAGATACCCCATGCCCAAGGGAAGAGAAACCCAAGTAAGATGGTAGATGTTGCAAGAGGGCATCAGAGGCAGACACACTGAAACCATAATCACAGAAAACTAGTCAATCTAATCACACTAGGACCACAGCCTTGTCTAACTCAATGAAACTAAGACTTGCCCGTGGGGCCACTCAAGATGGGTGGGTCATGGTGGAGAGGTCTGACAGAATGTGGTCCACTGAGAAGGGAATGGCAAACCACTTCAGTATTCTTGCCTTGAGAACCCCGTGAACAGTATGAAAAGGCGAAATGATAGGATACTTAAAGAGGCCCTCCCCAGGTTGGTAGGTGCCCAGTATGCTACTGGAGATCAGTGAAGAAATAACTCCACAAAGAATGAGGGGCTGGAGCCAAAGCAAAAACAATACCCAGTTGTGGATGTGACTGGTGATAAAAGCAAGGTGTGATGCTGTAAAGAGCAATATTGCATAGGAACATGGAATGTCAAGTCTATGAATCAAGGCAAATTGGAAGTGGTCAAACAGGAGATGGCAAGAGTGACTGTCAACATTCTAGGAATCAGCTAACTTAAATGGACTGGAATGGGTGAATTTAACTCAGCACTGATATTACTTCTTTGTAATTTTCACTCAACTTTACTAGAGTATAAAATTTGTATTTTATAATATGTTATGGAAAAGGAAACACCAAGGAAAGTATTAATATTATCAGAAGTAAGTAATTTTATTCATTCGTGTCATTTAGACCAATACAATGAGTATAATTATATTTCTATCAATTAAAACCATATATTAACCCAAGATAATTTTTTTTTAAACTATGAGTGTGCTGTGCTATGCTTATTCATGTCAGTCATGTCCAACTGTTTGTGACCCTATGGATTATATTCCCCCTTGCTTCTCTGTTCAGGGGATTCTCCGAGCAAGAATACAGAAATGAATAGCCATGCCCTCCTCCAGAGGATCTTCCCAAACCAGGAATAGAATCCACGCCTGTTGCATTGAAGGTGAATTCTTTACCACTGAACCACTGCCAAAACCCTTAAAACTACACACCAAATTCTCAGTTATTTGAAAAGTGTGAAAATGAGAAATTGGTCTTAAGTAAAAAAAATAAATAAAATAAAATTCTCACTGGACACTCAGTTCAGTTCCATTGCTCAGTTTCTCTAACTCTTTGTGACCCCATGGACTGCAACACACCAGTCTTCCCTGTCCATCACACTCCCGGAGCTTGCTCAAATTCATGTCCATCCAGTCAGTGATGCCATTCAACAATCTCATCTGTCGTCCCTTTCTCCTCCTGCCTTCAATCTTTCTCAACAAAAGGGTATTTTCTAATGAGTCAGTTCTTCGCATCAGGTGTTCAGAGTATTGGAATTTCAGCTTCAGCATCAGTCTTTCCAATGAACATTCAGGACTGGTTTCCTTTAGGATGCACTGGTTGGATATCCTTGCAGTCCAAGGGACTCAAGAGTCTTCTCCAACACCACAGTTCAAAAGCATCAATTCTTTGGCACCCGGGTTTATTTATAGTCCATCTCTCACACCCATACACAACTACTGGAAAAACAAAAGCTTTGACTAGACAGACCTTTGTTGGCAAAGTAATATCTCTTTTTTAAAAATGCTGTCTAGGTTGGTCTAGCTTTTCTTCCAAGGAGCAAGCATTCCTTTTAATTTCATGGCTGCAGTCACCATCTGCAGTGATTTTGTAGCCCACGGAAATAAATTATCTCACTGTTTCCATTGTTTCCCCATCTCTTTGTCATGAAGTGATGGGAACAGATGCCATGATCTTAGTTTTTTGAATGTTGAGTTTTAAGCCAGCTTTTTCACTCCTCTTTTTCACATTCATTAAGAGACTCTCCAGTTCTTCACTTTCTACCATAAGGGTTATGTCCCCTGTATATCTGATGTTATTGATATTTCTCCCAGAAATCTTAATTCCAGCTTGTGCTTCATCCAGCCCAGCATTTCTCATGATGTACTCTACGTAAGTTAAAGAAGCAGGGTGACAATATACAGCATTGACATATTCCTTTCCAAATTTGGAACCAGTTTGTTGTTCCATTTCTGGGGCTAACTGTTGCTTCTTTACCTGCATACAGATTTCTCAGGAGGCAGGTAACGTGATCTGGTATTCCCATCTCTTTCAGAATTTTCCACAGTTTGTTTTGATCCACACAGTCAAAGGCCTTGGCATAGTCAATAAAGCAGAAGTAAATATTTTCCTGGAACTCTCTTTGCTTTTTCTATAATCCAACGTAATTTGGCAATTTGATCTCTGGTTCCTCTGCCCTTCCTAAATCCAGTTTGAACATCTGGAAGTTCATGGTTCACATACTGTTGAAGCCTGGCTTGGAGAATTTTGAGGATTACTTTCCTAGCATGTGAGATGAGTGCAATTGTACGGAAGTTTGAACATTCTTTGGTATTGCCTTTCTTTGGGATTGGAATGAAAACTGATCTTTTCTAGTCTTGTGGCCACTGCTGAGTTTTCCAAATTTGCTATCATGTTGAGTGCAACACTTTAACTGCATCATCTTTCAGGATTTGAAATAGCTCAACTGAAATTCCATCACCTGTGACACTAATTAATATTAAATGTTTATGAATATTGATCCCTAAATTCATTTGTTATCAATTTAATCTGCATGGAATTTGAATGGCAGCTTTACAAGAAATTCAGATCTCACATACCTAAAATTGTCCATAGAAAATAATATCATTGCTCATTAGAGAGGACTGTGGAGAAAATGACTATTATCTCTTTGGATCTTGCTGGAAGTCCCCATTATCACTAATACTTTATTATGCAAGAATACATAGGAGTATTTTTTTCTTTTTCTTTTCTTCTTTCATAGGGAAATATTATTATCTTGGATCATGCAGAGTATCCAATATATTAAATCACATATTACTTTTTGGTTTTTAAAGGTATAGAACATAGTTTATTCCTACTTGGAAATAAGGTAATATTGGATAAAGAAAGTTCAAATAAACCTACCTGTTATATGTTTCAAAAGTTTAAAAGAATATGGTAGCCATCTTTAAAAGAGCCAGTCTTCTCCTTATTTCTTTTATAATGCCAGGATTGTAAAAGCACAGAGATTTTCCAGATAAAAATCACATTTTGCTGCTTCTCTTACTGCTGCCTGTGGCCCTGCAACCAGTCTACGTAATGGAAGTGGAAGGGATAGGACATATTCTGAACAACATTCTCCTGAGAAACTGCTTGACTCTCATGTCCTCTATTCCCTGTTCACAATTTGTACAGAAGATAGGAACCAGGTTTTTACCATGCAGGAGGAACACATGGGGGTGGTAGATTAGGACATAGAAAAACCTAAGCATCAGAAAGACAGCAACACACTCAGTAGAATGATGAAAATTTGGAAAGACTGATAGTATCAAATGTTGGTGAAGATATGGAGTACTGACAACTCCTATGCATTGTGTGTGGGAGGGTATAATGGTAGAATCATTTTAGAGAGTTCTTCACCAGTTTCTTATAAAATTAAACACAAACCTACCCTAAGAACCAGCAATTCCATACCTAGGTATTTATACAAAAGAAATAAGAAGATGGTCACAGAGGAGAATATAGAGGTTTTGTTTAATGAGCACAATTTCTTCTTGGTATGATGAAAACATTTTGAAGTGATTGTGGTGATTGTAGTACAACTCTGTGAATGTACTTAATGCTACTGAATTGTATATCTACAATGATTAAAATGTAAAATTAATGTTATGTATAAACTTCCTGATGTTCAAGATGGTTTTAGAAAAGGCAGAGGAACCAGAAATCAAATTGCCAACATCTGCTGGATCATGGAAAAAGCAAGAGAGTTCCAGAAAAGCATCTATTTCTGCTTTATTGACTATGACAAAATTTTTGACCGTGTGGATCACAATAAATTGTGGATAATTCTGAGAAGATGGGAATACCAGAATACCTGACCTGCCTCTTGAGAAATCTGTATGCAGGTCAGGAAGCAGCAGTTAGAACTGGACATGGAACAACAGACTGGTTCCAAATATGAAAAGGAGTACGTCAAGGCTGTATATTGTCACCCTGCTTATTTAACTTATATGCAGAGTACATCATGAGAAACGCTGGACTGGAAGAAACACAAGCTGGAATCAACATTGCTGGGAGAGATATCAATAACTTCAGATATGTAGAGGGCACCACCTTTATGACAGAAAGAGAAGAGGAACTAAAAATCCTCTTGATGAAAGTGAAAGAGGAGAGTGAAAAATTTGGCTTAAAGCTCAACATTTAGAAAACAAAGATCATGGCATCTGGTCCCATCACTTCATGGGAAATAAATGGGGAAACAGTGGAAACAGTGTCAGATAAAAAACAGTGTCAGATTTTTGGGGGGTTCAAAATCACTGCAGATGCTGATTGCAGCCATGAAATTAAAAGATGCTTACTCCTTGGAAGAAAAGTTATGACCAACCTAGATAGCATATTCAAAAGCAGAGATATTACTTTGCCAACTAAGGTCGTTCTAGTCAAGGCTATGGTTTATCCAGTAGTCATGTACTCCTATGGTGTCACAGTTGGACTGTGAAGAAAGCTGAGCGCCAAAGAATTGATGCTTTTGAACTGTGGTGTTGGAGAAGACTCTTGAGAGTCCCTTGGACTGCAAGGAGATCCAACCAGTCCATCCTGAAGGAGACCAGCCCTGGGTGTTCTTTGGAAAGAATGATGCTAAAGCTGAAACTCCAGTACTTTGGCCACCTCATGCGAAGAGTTGACTCATTAGAAAAGACTTTGGTGCTGGGAGGGACTGGGGGCAGGAGGAGAAGGGGACGACAGAGGATGAAATGGCTGGATGGCATCACTGACTTGATGAATGTGAATCTGAGTGAACTCCGGGAGTTGGTGATGGACAGGGAGGCCTGGAGTGCTGAGATTCATGCGGTTGCAAAGAATTGGACATGACTGAGCGACTGAACTGAATTGAACTGATATCTTGTTACAGTAAGAAAATATATTCCTAGAAAGACTTCTACAGAAATTCCCTTAGTAATTTCATTCATAATAATGCAAAACAAATACAATCAAAACATTCGTCAAAAATTGAATAGCAAAAGATACTCTCAACAACTCACAAACAGTATGGGTTGGCAAATTACAATCAACTGGAAAAATCTGGCCTGGGGCTTATATTTATATTGAATGCCACAGATGACCTTTATATTTTTAAAGGGTTATACTTTTTTTAAAAGTTAATTACATAATAGAGACTAGTGTGTGACCAGCAAAATCTCAGATATTACCATATGACTTTTACATAAAATTACCAACTTGATTTAGAAGGTAACAACTCAGCAATAAAAAGAGCACATTACTCAAACAGGCAACACTGAGTCCAGGCACAAAAGATATATATTCCATGGTTCAATTCATATGAAACTATGGATAAGAGCAAATAAATATGTTTAACATCATCAAATGTGATTAAATTGATAATGCATGTCTCCCAATGTGACCTTCTGAAACGGATAAAAATTTAATTATATGATATTAGTGCCAAAAATGCACAATCAAAATTTAATCATCAGAATACATCAGTAAACAAAATCTGAGGGACATTCTACAGAAAAAGTGGCTCAGATTCCTCAAAACTATCAATGCTATGAAACACAAATAGGGACTGAAGATTTATTTAAGTTTCAAAGTAACAAAAAAAATATGATAATTAAATTCAATGTGTGACATAAAAATACATTCAATTCTATCTATTAGAGAAATGCAAATCAAAACTACAGTGAGGTACCACCTCATTCTGATCAGAATGGCCATTGTTAAAATTTATCCATATAACAAATACTGGAGAGGGTGTAGAGAAAAGAGAACTCTTCTACACTACTGGTGGGAATGTAGTTGGTGCAGCCATAGTGTAAAACAGCAGAAAGGTTTCTCAGAAAACTAAAAATGGAACTGCCATATGATTCAGCAGTCTCACTCACGAGCATGTATCCAGACAAAACTCTAACTCAAAGATATAGAGACACCTCAATACTTTGGCCACCTGATATGAATAACTTACTCATTTGAAAAGACCCTGATACTGGGAAAGATTGAGGGCAGGAGGAGAAGGGGACGACAGAGGATTAGATGGTTGGATGGCATCACCGACTCAATGGACATGGGTTTGGGTGAATTTTGGGAGTTGGAGATGGACAAGGAAGCCTGGCATGGTGCAGTTCATGGGGTCACAGAGAGTTGGACATGACTTAATGATTGAACTGAACTGAACTGATGTTCACAAGAGCACTCTTCACAATAGCCAAGACATGAAAACAACCTAAATGTCCATAGACAGATGAATGTAAAGAAGATGTGGTATATTTTATATATATAATGGAATACTACTTAGCCATAAAAAGAATAAAATAATGTCATTTGAAGTAATAATTGATGCTACTAGAGATTACTGTACTAAGTGCAGTAAATCAGAAAAAAAAAAAGCAAACGCCATATGATATTACTAATATATAGAATCTTATATATGACACAAATGTATCTATGAAACAGAATCAAGAAAATAGAGAATAAACTACTGGTTGCCAAGGTGAAGGAGATGGAAGGGTTGGGATTAGGAATTTGGGATTAGCGTATACAAACAAACTAGTATATATAGAATAAACAAGGTCCGACTGTATAGCACAGGGAACTATATTCAATAACCTGTGATAAAAACATAATGAAAAAGAATATGAAAACAATGAACCATTCTGTGCAGGGCCACCCAAGATTGACAGGTCATAATGGTGATTGCAGCCATGAAATTAAAAGACGCTTACTCCTTGGAAGAAAAGTTATGACCAACCTAGATAGCATATTCAAAAGCAGAGACTTTACTTTGCCGACTAAGGTCCGTCTAGTCAAGGCTATGGTTTTTCCTGTGGTCATGTATGGATGTGAGAGTTGGACTGTGAAGAAGGCTGAGAACCGAAGAATTGATGCTTTTGAACTGTGGTGTTGGAGAAGACTCTTAAGAGTCACTTGGACTGCAAGGAGATCCAACCAGTCCATTCTGAAGGAGATTAGCCCTGGGATATCTTTGGAAGGAATGATGCTAAAGCTGAAACTCCAGTACTTTGGCCACCTCATGAGAAGAGTTGACTCATTGGAAAAGACTCTGATGCTGGGAGGGATTGGGGGCAGGAGGAAAAGGGGATGACCGAGGATGAGATGGCTGGATGGCATCACGGACTCCGTGGACGTGAGTCTGAGTAAACTCCAGGAGATGGTGATGAACAGGGAGGCCTGGCGTGCTGCGATTCATGGGATCACAAAGAGTCAGACACGACTGAGTGACTGAACTGAGCTGAACTGAAAGGAGGAAATGACTACGTTTCATTATTCTTTCCTTGAGAACCCCATGAGCAATATGAAAAGGCAAAAAGATATGACACTGAAAAATGAGCCCCCAGATTGGAAGGTGTCCAATAGTTAATGGGGAAGAGCAGAGGGCAATTAGTAATAGCTACAGAAAGAATGAAGCAGATGGGCCAAAGCAGAAATGATGCTCAGATGTGGACATGTGAAGTCTGATGCTGTAAAGAAACATATTGCATGGGAACCTGGAATTTTGGTCCATGAATCAAGGTAAATGGGATATGGTCAAGCAGGACATGGCAAAATTGAACATTGATATCTTAGGAATCAGTGATCTAAAATGGATAGGAAGAGATGAATTTAATTCAGATGATCATTATATCTACTACTGTGGTAAAGAATCCTTTAGAAGAAATGGAGTAACCCTCATAGTCAACAAGAGTCTGATATGATGTACTTGGGTACAACCCAACCCTAAAATAGATGGAATGATCTCAGTCCATTTCCAAGGCAAACCATTCAACATGATAGTAATCCAAGTTTGTGCCCCAACCACTGATGTCTAAGAAGCTGAAGTTGACCAATTCTGTGAAGACCTACAACACATTCTAGAACTAACACCAAAAAGAAGTCAAAAGATACCTGGAGTAACAGCAAATTTGGCTTTGGGGTACAAAATGAAGCAGGGCAAAGGCCAACAGAGTTTTGCCAAGAGAACATACTGGTCATATCAAATACCATTTTCCAACAACACAAGAGACTACTGTACACATGGACATCCCCAGATGTTTCTATTTCAATCAGATTCATTATATTTTTTTGCAGCCAAAGATGTAGAATCTCTATATTGTCAGAAAAACAAAAACAAAAACAAAACTGGAACTGACTGTGGCTCAGATCATCAGCTCCTTATTGCAAAATTCAGGCTTAAATTGAAAAAAAAATGGGGAAAACCACTAGGCCAATCAGGAGTTACCTAAATCATATCCCTTATGATTTTACCCACTGGTGGCTCAGAAGGTAAAGAATCTGGCCACAATGTGAGAGACCTGGGTACGATCCCTCATTTGGGAAGATCCCCTGAGGAAGGGAATGGCAACCCATTCCAGTATTCTTGCCTGGATAATCGCAAGGACAGAGGAGCCTGAAGGGCTACAGTCCATGGAGTCACAAAAATCAGACATGACTGAGTGACTAACGCTTTCACTTATAATTACACAAAGGAAGTGATGAGTAGATTCAAGAGATTCGATCTCAGAGACAGAGTGCTTGAAGAACTATGGATGGAATTCTGTAACACTGTAGAGGCTTTGGTGGCCAAAATAGTCCCCAGAAAAAGAAATGCAATAAGGTAAGGTCTTACAAATAGCTGAGAAAAAAGAGAATTGACAGGAAAAGGAGGAAGGGAAAAATAAACCTAACTGAATGCAGAGTCCCAGAGAATAGCAAGGAGAGATAAGAAAGTCTTCTTAAATGAACAGTGTAAAGAAACAGAGGAAAACAATAGAATGGGAAAGATTAGAGGTCTATTCAAGAAAATTAGATATATAAAGGGAACTTTCATGCAAGGATGGGCATGATAAAGGACAAAAATGGTAAAGACCTAACAGAAACAGAAAATGTTAAGAAGAGATGACAAATATATACAGATGAACTAGACGGAAAAGGACTTAATGACCCAAATAAACATGATGGTGTGGTTACTCTCCTAGATTCATCCTGGAGTGGAAGGTCAAGTGGGCCTTAGGAAGCATTAGTATGAACAAAGCTAGTGGAGGTGACAGAATTCCAGCTAAGCTATTTCAAATCCTAAAAGATGATGCTGTTAAAGTGCTGCACTCAACTATATCAGAAAAATTTGAAAAGATCATCAGTGGCCACAGGACTAGAAAAGGTCAGTGTTTACACAATCCCAAAGAAAGGCAATGCCAAATAATGTTCCAATTACAATTGTACTCATTTCACAAATTAGTAAGCTTATGCTCATAATCCTTTAATTTAGGATTCAGCAGTACATAAACTGAGAACCTGCAGATGTACAAGCTGAGTGTCAAAGAGGCAGAGGAACCAGAGATCAAATTGCCAACATTTGTGGGATCATGGAGAAAGCAAGGGAATTCCAGAAAAACCTCTATTTCTGCTTTATTGACTATGCTAAAGCCTTTGACTGTGTGGATCACAAAAACTGGAAAATTTTTAAAGAGAAGGGAGTATAGCAGATCACCTTACCTGTCTCCTGAGAAACCTATATGCAGTCAAAAAGCAACAGTTAGAACCAGACTTGAAAAAACTGACCGGTTCAAAATTGGGAAAGAAGTAGGCCAAGACTGTATAGTGGCATCCTAAGTTTATTTAACTTAAGTTTATTTAACTTATATGCAGAGTATGTCATGTGAAATGCCTGGCTGAATGAATCACAGGCTGGAATCAAGATCACCAGGAATAATAACAACCTCAGCTATGCAAATGAAACCACCCTGATGGCAGAAAGTGAAGGGCAACTAAAGAACCTCTTGATGAGGATGAAAGATGAGAGTGAAAAAGCTGATGGAAACTCAACTATAAAAATACTAAGATCATGGCCTCTGGTCCCATCACTTCATGGCAAATAGAAGGGGTAAAAAGTAGAAAGAGTGACAAATTTTATTTTCTTAGTCTCCAAAATCACTGAGGACAAGAACTGTGGCCATGAAAGTAAGATGTTTGCTCCTTGGAAGGAAAGCTATGACAAACCTGCTGCTACTGCTAAGTCGCTCCAGTTGTGTCCGACTCTGTTGACCCCATAGACGACAGCCCACCAGGCTCCCCCGTCCCTGGGATTCTCCAGGCAAGAACATTGGAGTGGGTTGCCCTTTCCTTCTCCAATGCATGAAAGTGAAAAGTGAAAGTGAAGCCGCTCAGTCCTGTCCGACTCTTCAAGACCCCATGGACTGCAGCCTACCAGGCTCCTGCATCCATGAGATTTTCCAGGCAAGAGTACTGGAGTGGGGTGCCATCGCCCTTCTCCAATGACAAACCTAGGTAGCATATAATCTAGAGCCTATTATATAGAGTAAAGTAAGTCAAAAAGAAAAACACAAATCTCATATACTAACAAATATATATGGAAACTAGAAAGATGTTACTCATGAAATTATTTGCAGGGCAGCAGTGGAGACTTAGAGATAGAGAACAGATTTATAGGCATGGTACGGGGGAAGGGGGCAGAAGGAGCGGGGAATGTATGGAGAGAGTAACATGGAAATTACACTACCATATGTAAAATAAATAGCCATGGGAATTTCCTGTATGACTCAGGGAACTCAAATCAGAGCTCTGTAACAACCTAGAGGGGTAGGATGGGGAGGGAGATGGTAGGGTGATTCAAGAGGGAGGGGACATATGTATACCTATGGTTGATTCATGTTGTTGTGTGGCAGAAACCAACCCAATTCTGTAAAGCAATTATCCTTCAATTAAATAAATAAATTTATTTTTTTTTTCTAAAGCAGAGAAATCATTTTGCCAACAAAGGTCAGTGTAGACAAATCTATCCTTTTACCAGTAGTCATGTACAGATGTGAGAATTGGACCATAAAGAAGGCTGAGTGCTAAGGAATTGATGCTTTCATCAATTCTTCAGTGGTGTTGAAGAAGACTCTTGAGAGTCCATTGGACAGCAAGGAGATCAACCCAGTCAACCCTAAAGGAAATCAACACTGAATATTCATTGGAAGGACTGATGCTGAAGCTCCAATGCTTTGACCACCTGATGTAAAGAGCTGACTCACTGAAAAAGACCCTGATGCTGGGAAAGGCTGACGGCAAAAGGAGAAGTGGGCAGCAGAGAATATGATGGTTAGATACCATCATCAACTCAATGGACATGAATCTGAACAAATTCCTGGAGATAGTGGAGGACGGAGGAGCCTGGGGTGCTGCAGTCCATGGGGTTACAAAGAGTCAAATATTACTTAGCAACTGAACAACAACAAAAATGTATANGGTATTCTTGGGCTTCCCTGGTGGCTCAGACAACAAGAATCTGCCTCCAATGGAGAAGACCTGGCTTCAGTCACTGGGTTGGAAGATAACCTGGGAGGGGGGGGGGCATGGCATTCAGGCCAGTATTCTTGCCTAGAGAATCCCCATGGACAAAGGAGCCTGGCGAGCTACAGTCCATGGTATCGCAAAAAGTCAGACATGACTGAGTGACTAAGGGCAGAGCGCAAACATAATCCTAATTATAAAACTGTGAGTTAGAGATTACATTACTGACTTTGTAATTCAAACAGATTAAATTCTTATGGCTCTTAGTGCAAAGGGCCCGATTTATGGTTTTTTTTGTTTTTCTCTTCATTTTATAAGCTTTGTGACAGGAATTAGGTTTCAGAATTTCAGGGCCTCATATGTTCTCTGAAAGATAATACTAGATTGTATACCTTTGACCTTTTGCATGTTATACAATTTCACTGAATTGTCACTCTGATCCTTTCCTTTACATGCTCAGCATAAAGTCATAAGATTAATAACAACACAGAAAATACTATTTGGATTAAAAAGTGACTGAAAGCAGATGGTTCAGGCTTGTCTTGTCCAGTGACTTTCTCAGTGTTGATTACTTACTTTGTAACCTAAATAGTACACAGACTTAAGCCAAACAAAAAGATAAGCCAGTTATTGGAGGAAAATATTCCATTGAGGAGATTTATTAACCTCAATTCATTCAATCAAGTTTGTTACCTAGATGAGTATATAATTTAAACTTTTAGTCCCATAAATACACAATGAAAATTCTGCCACAGTTCACACATACCTATGATACCAAGAGCTACTATTTATATAAGTAGATACACCCTGTCACCACTAACAAATATTAAGTTCTTGTTACATGCCAGACACTAGAAATAGCAAGTTGCAATCCTTCCATTTATAATCTACTTGATCTTATTTATCTGGCAGTTCTGCAGTCTGGAAATTAGAATAAAATCAAAATTACTAACTTAGTTTATTCTCAGGGTTAGAATTCCTGATAATGGTATATAGATCCGTAGAATACTCAAAAGTGTCGAGGATATGATGTTAAATAAAATAGACAGCCACTTTTACATTATCTTTGGTCATTCATCTGCCCAGTGTAGGAGACTGATCCAGATGATGACTGACAAGCCCTATCAGGTCTCTGATACAGTCTGCTACAACGGATGTACACCCATCTTCCAGCTATTCCCTGTCTACCCATGTTCTGTGGCTGCAGGATGAAGAAAAGAGAATATCCCATTCAACTGCTTTTTGGGTAAATATTTATAGACAAATCTGCCTAGCATGGACTCTGTAAGTTGTACCAGGTCACAATAGATAACAATGACATAGGAGCACAGGGACTGGTGTATTAAAGGTGCTGTCAACTGAGAGGAAAATTTATCTAAAAGAGAAACATTTTGTAGCTCCCACTGCTCTGAAAACTATATTAATTAGCTAAAGAAGTAACTGAAAATCAGAAATAAATATCTCTTTAATTAACCTTTGGCACTCCCAAATAAGAGGGTATATTAATAACAGAAATCAAAAATATTATGTTAATAAATTAATATATGTGGGTGCTGTGAATAAAAAATAATCTTGGATCAAGAGTTTCTCAATAATCCATTGGTTTCTTTATTATGGAGTTTTATTTTGCATAAAGTCATGGAACTTGTCTACTTATTGATAATTATTTATTTAAAATTAGTAAGCATTTGAGTCTCCTATGGTTCAATACCTTACTACCTTATCTCATATCACGATAAGTATTTGAACTCTAATTTGAGAAGCAAAGATGAAGAAAGTAAGATAATGAGATAGAAACTGACTTAACCAAAGTGAATAGCATCTACCTGAAACAGAGCTCAAAATTCTACTGAGTGGTTTTCCTAATAATGAGTGGTAAGTCATAATTATGTAGAAGGTAAGCAATGGAGAATATCTGAAAGGAGACTAGAAACTATATGAAAAAATGTATTATGTGTTCACTAATATATGGTTGAAATCACTCCTTGACTGTTACTAGGATAAATTATTCATGAAAACATTGCTAATAGATGACATATATTGTCATTTTCTCCAGATATAACAGAATGATTTATATCCAAGATATAGCTGTTTGGGATAGTTCTTGATTTTTATTATTTATTGCTGTTTCCTTCCAAAGTTTTACATACTTTAATCAATTGATTTATATTTGGTGGTGATCTCACTAATGTTAAAAAGATTAGCTAATAAACATTATAGAAGTGGCTTTTCTTTTCTCACTACTCTATTTAATAAAAAAGCATTTCCCAGAGATATCATTCATTTATGTCAGACTGCCTGAAAGTAATGAGAGAATTATAAGTTCTTAAATATTATTAAGAGCTTTGTTTTTGACAAATTCTCCTTGATTTCTAAAAATGTTTTTAAGAATATAAACATGACCTGAATACATTACAACATGACATTTCAGTTTAGATTCTCACATTCTGTTTATTTACCTTATTGTAATAAGTTTTTAAAGCACACTTAGTCATTAAAAGCAAAATTTCTGAATAGTTTTGTTAGCTGGCATTAAACTCACTGTCACATTCAAAGTTTGCTTTAAATAGTAATGGCTCTGACTGTACCCCTAAAACATATGTATCTAATTTAATTTGGGGTTGCAGGAGTAGTGGAGCATCATGACTTAGGTAGAGAAAGAGATTTAGAAACACATTTGTCATAAAATTAGTTCTGCCTGAAATGCCAGGTTGAGAAATAATATCTTAAATCCTCAGTGTTCTTGGATAACAAAATAAATGGTCACTGAAGACAAACAGATAAACTAACAGTAAAGTATATCAGATCCTCAGGGACAACTTCAAAAAGGTGTGTAATAGTAATACACAGTCTGTAGATTCAGAGGTAAGGTATTAGAGTAGGGATCAGTTTTCCCTCCAATCCCAAAGAAAGGCAATGCCAAAGAATGTTCAAATTATTTCAAAACTGCACGCATGTCACATGCTAGCAAAATACTGCTGAAAATCCTCCAAACCAGGCTTCAACAACATGTGAACCATGAACTTCCAGATGTTCAAGTTGGATTTAGAAAAGGCAGAGGAACCAGAGATCAAATTGCCAACATCCCTTGGATCATAAACAAACCAAAGAGAGTTCCAGGAAAAAAAAAAAAAAAAACTACTTCCTCTTTGTTGATTACACCAAAGCCTTTGACTGTGTGGATCACAACAAACTGTGGAACATTTGTAAAGAGATGGGAATGCCAGACCACTTTACCTGCCTCCTGAGAAATCTGTATGCAGGTAAAGGAATAACAGTTAGCACCAGACATGTTACAACAGACTGTTTCCAAATTGGGAAAGGAGTACATCAAGGCTGTATATTTTCATTCTGCTTATTTAATTTACATGTAGATTACATCATGAGAAATGCTTGGCTGGATGAAACATAAGCTGGAATCCAGACTGCCAGGAGAAATATCAATTAGCTCAGATATGCAGATGACACCACCCTTATGGCAGAAGGCAAAGAACTAAAGAGCCTCTTGATGAAAGTGAAAAAGGAGAGTGAAAAACCTGGCTTAAAACTCAACATTCAGAAAAGTAAGATTATGGCATCTGTTCCCATCAGTTCATGGCCAATAGATGGGGAAACAATGGAAACAGTGAGAAAGTTTATTTTGGGGGACTCCAAAATCACTGCAGATGGTGACTGCAGCCATGAAATTAAAAGATGTTTACTCCTTGGAAGAAAAGCTATGACCACCCTAGACAACATATTAAAAAGCAGGGACATTACTTTACCAACAAAGGTCCATCTAGACAAAGCTATGGTTTTTCCATTAGTCATGTATGAATGTGAGAGTTGGACTATAAAATAAGCTAAGTGCCAAAGAAGTGATTCTTTTAAATTGTGGTGTTGGAGAAGACTCCTGAGAGTCCCTTGGTCTGCAAGGAGTTCAAACCAGTCAGTCCTCAAGGAAACCAGTCCTGAATATTCATTGGAAGGATAGATGCTAAAAACTCCAATACTTCACCACTTGTTGGGAAGAACTGACTCATTGGAAAAGATCACGATGCTGGGAAAGATTGATGGTGGGAGGAGAAGGGGACGACAGAGGATGAAATAGTTGGATGGCATCACTGACTCAATGGACATAAGTTTGAGTAAGCTCTGGGAGTTGGTGATGGACAGAGACGCCTGGCGTGCTACAGCCCATAGGGTTGCAAAGAGTCAGACATGACTGAGCAGCTGAACTGAACTGATTCTCTTCTTATTTTACAAACCATTTAAACATGTATCTTTGATCTTGTTTGCGCAATTCTCTGGCCACATTTCTAGACCTATTCCTGTTTAACTTCCTCCTAATGTCTGAATAGAAAGTCCTTGTGTGTCCTATCATCTTCTAATGCAGACTGAAACTTGTATCAAACTCTCAGTGCTAACTGCAACTACCAAGTAACAGAGGCACTGAGGGTCTTGTTTAGTATTTTACTGTCAGCTCTTAGTACTTGTATTCCATGGATATTTTCTCAATAAACTGCTTGAATGAATACCTGGACCTGTTATCATTCAAGCAATGACTTTTTTCTATATTGCTTATTATGAGTTAAAAATGAGCTTCTGAGTAATCAAAACCCAACAAATACTGTCTTAACCAAGTGTGGATTTCTTTGTCTCTCTTAACTGAAAGTAAGGAAGCCGGCATTCCGGAGAGTAAAGTGCACAGTGTCCTCAGGGATACTGGCTTCTTCATCATTACACTATGCCTTCAGGTTGTGTTCTCTTCTCAAGTTTGCATGGACACTGCTGCTAACTAAACAATAACTTTTAAAAGTGAAGAGTTTATTGATTTTACTTAAGATGTCGAGATATAGGCAGGTATAGTTATTTCATAAGATGTGAACCAATATCTCTTCTCCTTTTTCTGCTCCATTACTATCTTCACTTGGCTTTTCTCCATCATACTTGCCATGTTTCTGCTACATCTCTGGGTATCATTCTAAGCAGAAAGACGACAAAAGCAGTACAGTGGAAAGACAAAAGCAGCTCATGAACAGAGACAATCCCTTGTCAAAAAGCCTGTTCAGAAATCTTATCTAGCAATTCTTGTTTACAATTTAATGGCTAAAAATAGAACCTGACTTCTGTAAGTGAAACAAAGTTTAGATAGATGAGAATTTTAAAATAGAGATAGCAACCCAGAGGAGAAAAGAAAAAGAATGTATATATTCTGCCTTCCATATTTAATCTATGCTAAGACAGTATCTATGGTTCTCTATGATATCTAATGCTTCCTTGCTCTGTTTGTAAACATGCACAAACCTCCCTTTAAAACCTTAAACTGAAATTAATAATAATAAAATAATCTATATTCATATTTTTACAAACCTGCTTCAATGCCCCAAACTTAACTCAATATGAAACGTGAGAAAATCTATTGATAATCAAGTAATATGCATTTAATTTTGCACATTTACAGATACAACTGTAGAACTCATAACAAAGCAGATGTTTATCCTATACGTGGAATCCCATCTAGTGTATGAGTCACAAATGCAGACATACACACAATATTGGTGACCAAACTAAATATTTACCATTACCATTAGTGATGTGATTTTCTATTTGGAATGTCTCTGACTCTGGTTTTCAACAGATTTAAGTGTAATATCTATAGATTCACACTGAGGTCCTTTTGATTGTAAAAATTTAATGTTTAGTAAACCTGAGAACAACAAATCTTCTGTTTATATGCATAATGGAATTAGGCTTTATATACTTTTAAACAAGAATTTCCCTAAATGAATATCCTAAGGAACTTTTGAAATGTCACTGGGCTCAAAATACTTCATTTTTTGTGTGGGACTTCTTGCACATTGCTAGTTGTCTAATAGCCCCAAACCCTACATAGTAAATGCCAACAATGTCCAACAATTTTTGAAATAAAATGTCCCTTATGGAGCTGAACAACCCTCTTGAGAACTACTGGCTTATACTAATATAATTTTTTGCTGAACAGAATTTTTTTTCCTAGTACCTGTTTTTCTTTTGTTGTAGTTCAGAATGATATGATTGAGTTCCTCTCTTTACCCAGCTAAAAATGTTTAGAGTTACACCACACCATTTGCAATCTTCAAATGGCTGACATCTTTACACTTCCTCAAGATACTGTCAAGGCTTCTTCCTCTCTAAGGAGAGCCTTATTCTGTAGTGTTCTGTTCTGCACAAATCTGCTCACTCATAAAAAAAATCAAATCAAAGCCTTTCCTCTCAACCTCACTGATCAGAAGTATCTCATTTATCAGGCAAATTGCTTGATTTGTTTGAATTTAATCTTCTTAATTCAGGTAAAAAGGATTATGGCAGTATCTCTAATATATGGTTAACTGTTCTAAATTTTAAATGGATGGTATACTTAAAGGTGCCTAGCACTGTACTTGGAACACAGTATGTTTCCAATAAATGCCTACTCTAATTATTATCATTACTCTGAGAGCCAAACACATGGTATTATATAGCTCCTTTTTTTTTCTCACAAAAAGTTATCTTCCTCTTCTAGCTATAAAATCCTTGAAAATGTTAATTTCTCCATCAAGTACATGTTTAGGACAGTGTGTAGCTGATAGCAGGCATTCAATAAATGTCTTCTTAAGAGAGATTAAGAGCATATATTGAAGTGAAAGTGTGAGCTGTTGAGCCATGTCTGACTCTTTGCAACACTAAGGACTGTCTACTAGGCTCCTCAGTCCATGGAATTCTCCAGGGAAGAATACTCGAGCGGCTTGCCATTTCCTTCTCCAGAGGATCTTTCTGATCCAGGGATAGAACCCAGGCCTCCTGAATTGCAAGCAGATTCTTTACTGTCTGAGCTACCAGGGAAGCCCAAGAAGAGCATATATTAATCCTTACTAATTCATCTCTTGAAATCCCACTTTTCACAATATATGTAAAAGTTCTAGGTTAAAGCTAAATAGTATAAATTAGTGTAACCACCATGTGATCATCATCCACGTAACTAAGAAATAAGTATTTCTGGAGTAGACTTCATTTCCTTTAAGTAGAAAATCTAATACAAATGAGCCAAGCTCAGTTTTTATTAAAATACCATACTGCATAAAACTACATTATTCCAGGAGATTCAACAGAAGCATCAGGGTTAAAGGAGAACTACTTGATGTACAGAGAAGTTTGGGAATCAGTGAGTTAAATGCAATTAAATACAATTGAACATATCTCTTTATTGCATGACTTTTCAGAGAATTTTATTTGATAAACTACATTGTGAGCTCCCAGAGAATGGTATGAAAAACATATTTTCCATCTTTTAAGCTAAAAACAATTGCTTTGATTTTTGTATTTGTTAGCTTGTGGTGCCATAAGAAGAAGATATCACAGACTGTGTGGCTTAAACAGCAATTTATTTTCTTACATTAGGAAACTATTATTGTGATCTCACTTACCATTAATTACCTGCTTAAAAACCCCATTTCCAGTAACATCACACTGAGGGTTAGGGCTTACCAGAATTTTGAGGGTACACAATTCAGTTTTTAACACCCATTTTATAAAAACTTGATTTTTGATTAATGTAAATGTAAGAGTAAATTAAATAAAAATGTAGGAACATTTTGGCTAAAGCCTTTAGCAGAATGAATTTTCTAAAGATGCTTCTAAAAATATAGCCCATTCTACATGGTCTTCTTACAATGAGACCTTAATATTCTTCCCACTGAGTATTGAGTTCATGTCTCCTATTCTTGTATTTGGGTAGACTTTGTGACCACTTCAGCCAATGAAGTTTGTCATGAATGATGCCATGACTGAATCCTCAAGCAAATATTTACCTACAGTTCTATTCTCTTTGAACTATGGCCCTGAGAGAAGCCAGCTACCGTATAGAAACTATAGCTGTCCTGAGGCCCCCAAACTGGGAAGAAGCCCAGACTATTGAATGTGAAAACATTATATGGGATGACCTTGAGACTACATAAAGAAAGACATATCTGAACAGTGTTTGCAGAAACATAAATAGAAAGCTGAGCACTGAAGAATTGATGCTTTTGAACTGTGGTATTTGGAGAAGATTATTGAGAGTCCCTTGGACTGAAAGGACATCCAACCAGTCCATCCTAAAGGAAATCAGTCCTGAATATTCATTGGAAGTACTGATGCTGAAGCTGAAACTCCAATATTTTGGCCACCTGATGCGAAGAACTGACTCATATTAAAAAACCCTGATGCTGGGAAAGATTGAAGGCAGGAGGAGAAAGGGATCCAACTGCTTTCATGAGATATTTTGAACCTGAACTGCCCATCTGATCTTTTTCCAAATTATTGACCTACAAAAGTCATGAATGATGATAAAATGATTATCCTTTCTTTAAGAGGCTACATTTTGGGGTGGTTTGTTATATAACACATACTAACTGAAAAATAATTTAGGTCTTGGACATATGACAATGAATTCAGGTGTCGGGAGAAAATAGGAGAACATGAATGAATGTTTGCAGAAACATAAATAGAAAGCTGAGCACTGAAGAATTGATGCTTTTGAACTGTGGTATTTGGAGAAGATTCTTGAGAGTCCCTTGGACTGAAAGGACATCCAACCAGTCCATCCTAAAGGAAATCAGTCCTGAATATTCATTGGAAGTACTGATGCTGAAGCTGAAACTCCAATATTTTGGCCACCTGATGCGAAGAACTGACTCATATTAAAAAACCCTGATGCTGGGAAAGATTGAAGGCAGGAGGAGAAAGGGACAACAGAGGATGAGATGGTTGGATGGCACCACTGATTCAATGGACATGAGTTTGAGGAAACTCTGGAAGTTGGTGATGGCCAGGGAGGCCTGGCGTGCTGCAGTCCATGGGGTCGCACAGAGTTGGACGTGACTGAACTGAACTGAAAGGTCCTAAGATTCTGTTCATGAGGAAATGAAAGAAAGCAAGCAATGACTGTGAGTGGAAGCTAAAGATATGTGATCTTTGTTATTGTCATAGTGGAAAGTTTGATTTCCTTCACTTAAAAAAAATGTACAAATAGGGAATGTACCTAAAAAATTTATTCCTAGCTAGGAAATTTCCAGACAGAATGTGAAATATACAAGCTGACAACTGATTGACAATATAGAAGGAATATAGACATTTTCTTAGAGTACCAGGTTCTGAATGAATAAATGAAAGCAAAAAAGAAACCTAGGACTAATACACACACACACACACACACACACACACACACACACACACACATCAAGCTCTTGGGCTTAAAGACACCATAAGATTTGAAAATATAAAGCAAATGCTATATAAAATCTGCTGTTTAACCTATAAAAAGAGGAAAATATATACATGTATCAAAAAAAAAAAACCCAGAAAGCTACAAAAGTATTGCAAAATTCATTAAAAAAATGTTGGTCAAATTTTCAAGAAGGAAAAGTATGTTCTATATGAAACTAGTTTAAGAATAATCACTTTCAAGTTTGAAATGTATATGTCTTTAGCCCAAAGTAGAGCAATAGAAACTAATGACTCTTCTACAATAGCTGAGGACAGCACGGAAGTTTTGGGTGAAGACAGAGCTGAAATTGTCAGAGACAGTTAAAATATACACATAGAAAATTCATGAAATGTTTAAAATTTTATGTAAAAATAAGAAGTTCCTGTAAAATTCAGAGTGAATGAGAGCCCATGTCTATTCCATCCTGCTTAGGCTAAAGATAAATATTTTTCTAGAGAGGTGATGTACACTGTCAATCATAAGTCTTTAGCCCAAAGTAGAGCAATAGAAACTAATGACTCTTCTACAATAGCTGAGGACAGCAAGGAAGTTTTGGGTGAAGACAGAGCTGAAATTGTCAGAGACAGTTAAAATATACACATAGAAAATTCATGAAATGGTTAAAATTTTATGTAAAAATAAGAAGTTCCTGTAAAATTCAGAGTAAATGAGAGCCCATGTCTATTCCATCCTGCTTAGGCTAAAGATAAATATTTTTCTAGAGAGGTGATGTACACTGTCAATCAGGAAGCCTACTAAGAGAAGCAAACCAGAAGATTTTAATAGATAACAGGTAGAGACTGAAACCAGTCCCTCAAAGTAATAATTAATTGAATGCTTCCAATAAAAGGACCCCCGAGGCAAAATATTAACAGCTTTATTTTGTTCCTCACATGAAGAGATGCAGAATCCTCTATGATCAGTGAAAAGTATGCTAGTCTGCAATATTTTTTTCCCTCTTATAAAGAAAAACATGGGTCTATGTCTGAAGATGGGCCTCATCCTGGCTCTAAAGAGCAAACCAAAATGTCCAGTGAAAGTTAAAGTGTTAGTCACTCAGTCATGTCTGACTCTTTGTAACCCCACGGACTGTAGCCCACCAGGTTCTTCTGTCCATGGAATTCTCCAGGCAAGGATACTGGAGTGGGTTGTCATTTCCTTCTCCAAGGGATCTTCCCAACCCAAGGACAGAACGCGGGTCTCCTGCATTGTGGGCAGACTCTACTGACTAAGACACCAGGGAATTCTATTCTGGTCTTAGGCCACAAGGCAGTTACTCATCTAAGAATGCAAAAATGACTTGGTTCTTTAATACTAGGGGATGGACTGGGTATGCTAAAGCCTTCAAGCACCGGCCACTTGTGCTCTTAAGACTCACCCTCGGAAGAGTGACCACCTCCATACAATCACCTCTAATCATCTTTCTAAATATGGAGATTGGGGGTTCTAACAACTTGCTCCTTCCATTCATGCTGAGCACTACCTTAATAGAATCTCTTTTGGTTTTCATACTTGAGATCTGCTCTCTATCAATAAAGAAAAAAAATTATTGAAACCTTTGTCTGATATTTAGCTCTGAATTTTGTGATTAAAAAAAATACAAAGTGAGATTTCTAGGCAGAATATATCTGTAGATTTATCTAGCTGTTTGAGTTGAGTTCAGTTCAGTTCAGTTCAGTCATTCAGTCGTGTCCAACTCTTTGCAACCCCATGAATCGCAGCACGCCAGGCCTCCCTGTCCATCACCAACTCCCGGAGTTCATTCAGACTCACATCCATCGAGTCATTGATGCCATCCAGCCATCTCATCCTCTGTCGTCCCCTTCTCCTCCTGCCCCCAACCCCTCCCAGCATCATGGTCTTTTCCAGTGAGTCAACACTTTGCATGAGGTGGCCAAAGTACTGGAGTTTCATCTTTAGCATCATTCCTTCCAAAGAACATCCAGGGCTGATCTCCTTTAGAATAGGCTGGTTGGATCTCCTTGAAGTCCAAGGAACTGTCAAGAGTCTTCTTCAACACTACAGTTCAAAAGCATCAACTCTTTGGCGCTCAGCTTTCTTCACAGTCCAACTCTCACATCCATACATGACCCCTGGAAAAACCATAGCCTTGACTAGATGGACCTTAGTCAGCAAAGTACTGTCTCTGCTTTTGAATATGTTATCTAGGTTGGTCATAACTTTCCTTCCAAGGAGTAAACGTCTTTTAATTTCATGGCTGCAATCACCATCCGCAGTGATTTTGGAGCCCAAAAAATTAAAGTCTGACACTGTTTCCACTATTTCCCCATCTATTTGCCATGAAGTGATGAGACCAGATGCCATGATCTTAGTTTTCTCAATGTTGAGCTTTAAGCCAACTTTTGCACTCTCCTCTTTCACTTTCATCAAGAGGCTTTTTAGTTCCTCTTCACTTTCTGCCATAAGGGTGGTGTCATCTGCATATCTGAGGTTATTGATATTTCCCCCAGCAATCTTGATTCCAGCTTGTGCTTCTTCCAGCCCAGCGTTTCTGTTTAGTTTCCCATAAATCATATACATAGTAAATAATTTAAAATTTGAATATATATATCACTTTGCATAAATGTTTCTGTTTTATGTTTTTAAAATGCCCTGCTGCTCTAAAAGTGATTGGAAAGCATTGGTGTACATCATACTTTTGATTCAGAATTTCAGGAGTTTCCTTTGAACATGAAATAAAACTAAAAGTCTAGTTTCTAATATTTTGGAAAGAAAAAAATAGCCCTCTACAGTAGCCATTTGTGTGCATGTGTGTGTGTGTGTGTGTGTATATATATATATATATATATATAAATAAAAAAATTTACAATTATTTGTTTTATAGTAAAAAAACACTTAAAAATCTGTTAAGGGGGTAGATCTTATGTTAAGTGTACTATGATTACCTAAAGACCCAATGTTGTATATCAGAGAGAACTTTTTCATCCTCTATAACTGAAGAAATTTTTCATACACTGATTAGCAACTTTCTGTTTTCCCCTCCCCTCAAACCCTGGCAAACACCATTCAGTTCTTTCCTCCTCTGACTTTCATTAATTAGAAACATCATGTAAGTTAAATCATGCAGTATTTGTCCTTCTGTGACTGGGCCACTGAATATTTTCGACTATTATATAATACCTTGGTTTATATGCCTGCAGACTATTTTCTAGCATTTAATCATCTTAACTATAGCATTTACATTTGATACATTACTTTCTCCCTTTTTTGTTAAAAAAAAAAATGCACTTAATAAAAGCACATCTGTTTCCTGAACCAGCGTCAGTTACTATAAAAGTCAGTGTATAAAACTAAAATGGTGAAATGGCAGACATAAAAAGCAAATAAACCCTTAATCACTTCATTTAAATGTTTAGGAGAAAGAACATTGCGGCCTAGTGTGTGAATTTCTTGTTCCCTTTATAGAGATTTTCAACCAAATAATCATTAAATGCTCTGTTAAACTGCTCCAGTTTACAACACATGTTCCTAGTTTGTTGGAGTTCTATATCCCAAGATATATGCTGAGAAGCAGCCTACCCACAGTGCCACTGTGTAGCCAAGTTGTCAAATAAATTAGGCCTAACCGTTAAGACACCTAAGGGAATTTTAGTCTTAAAGCTTTACTCAATCATGTGTAGAATAAAGATCATAAAAAAGGCCCTAAAGCTTTAATATGTAGCTATCAGAATGATCTCCTTATGTGTGTTAGCATTTCCCTATCAAAAAGTCAACCATCTTTCTGTTGCACACTTTCACGCTCAAATAAAAAAAAAAAAAAAAAAAAAAGGCAAGATCATCCAAAGAACTTTGCAGGAATTAAATTTAAACCACTCGCCAAATTTACTACTACATTCTGCTTAAGGAAATGAACATGCATAATACTATGATTCTCTTTTATCATTTTAATTAAATGCATTTATCTAGATAATAGTAAAATAGATATATGACATAATAGATAAAATGTAGGACATAATATATGAAAAATAATAC
>SJYR01001963.1:187627-200569 GCA_006410655.1 Kobus ellipsiprymnus | reverse complement strand
TTTTTTTTTTTTTCCTGGTGGCAAGCTCTATGAAATTTATTCTATTCATAAAAAATTTCTAGAACATCCAAATTTCAACATTTTCAGCATTTCTAGTGGGTTAATACTTGCTGAATCCTATTTAAAAATTAATTTCAGAAGAAAAAAAAATTCTCATTTGTTTATGGCAGAAAACCCTCAATAATTCATCTTAAATAAACTGTACATGTATTTTAAGAGTATTTTATTGCAATTGAATCTCATTATCAACAAGCTACCCAGAGAAAATGAATTGTGTCATTGTTCATTTATGTCCAGCTTATATGTCTTTGGATACAATTACCAAAATCACTTTTGATACATATACCTATTTGAATACAGAGTTCCAAAGAATAGCAAGGAGAGATAAGAAAGCCTTGCTCAGTGATCAATACAAAGAAATAGAGTAAAACAATTAGATGGAAAAAGACTAGAGATCTCTTCAAAAAAATTAGAGATACCAAGGGAACATTTCATGCAAAGATGGGCTCAATAAAGGACAGAAATGGCATGGATCTGACCGAAGCTGAAGATATTAAGAAAAGGTGGCAAGAATACAAAGAAGAATTATACAAAAAAGATCTTTGTGACCCAGATAACTATGATGATGTGATCATTCACCTAGAGCCAGACATTTTGGAATGCAAAGTCAAGTTGGTCTTAGGAAGCATCACTATGAACAAAGCTGGCAGAGGTGATAGAATTCTAGTTGAGCTATTTCAAAGCCTAAACAATGATACTGTGAAAGTGCTGCACTCAATATGCCAGCAAATTTGGAAAACTCAGCAGTGTCCACAAGACTGGAAAATTTCAGTTTTCATTCCAATTCGAAAAAAGGTAATGCCAAAGAATGTTCAAACCACCACACAATTGCATTCATCTCACAAACCAGCAACGTAATGATCAAAATTCTCCAAGTCAAGCTTTAACAGTATGTGAACCATGAAATTCCAGATGTTCAAACTGGATTTAGAAAAGGCAGAGGAAACAGATATCAAGTCGCCAGCATCCTTTGGATCATCAGCAAAGCAAGAGAGTCCCTGAAAAACATCTTCTTCTGCTTTATTGACTATGCCCAAGCCTTTGATCATCTGGATCACAACAAACTGTGGAAAATTCTGAAAGAGGTGTTAATACCAGACCACTTGACCTGGCTCCTTAAAAATCTGTTCGCTGGTCAAGAAGCATCAGTTAGAACTGGACATGGAACAACAGACTGGTTCCAAATCAGGAAAGGAGTACTTTAAGGCTGCATATTGTCACCATGCTTATTCCACTTATATACAGAGTACCTCATGTGAAATATTGGGGTGCATGAAGCAAAAGCTGGAATCAAGATTGCCAGGAGAAATATCAATAACCTCAGATATGCAGATGACTTCAACCTTATGGCAGCAAGTGAAGAATTAAAGAGCCTCTTGATGAAAGTGAAAGAGGAGAGTGAAAAGCTGGCTTAAAATTCAACATTCAGGAAACTAAGATCATGGCATCTAGTCACACCACTTCATGGCAAATTGTTGGGGGAACAATGGAAACAGTAAGAGACTTTATTTTGTTGGGCTCCAAGATCACTGCAGATGGTGAGTACAGCCATGAAATTAGAAGACGCTTCCTCCTTGGAAAGAAAGCTTTGATCAACCTACACAGCATATTAAAAAGCAGAGACAGTATTTTGCCAATAAAGTCCATCTAGTCAAAGCTAGTCCAGCAGTCATGTATGGATGTGAGAGTTGGAGTATAAAGAAAGCTGAGCACCAAAGAAATTATGCTTTTGAACTGTGATGTTGGAGAAGACTCTTGAGAGTCCCTTGGACTGCAAGGAGATCCAATCAGTCTGTCCTAAAGGAAATCAATCCTGAATATTCATTGGAAGGACTGATTCTGAAGCTGAAATTTCAATACTTTGGCCATTTGATGTGAAGAATTGACTCATTGGAAAATACACTTTTACTGGGAAAGATTGAAGGTGGGAGGAGAAGGGAACGACAGAGGATGAGAGGGTTGTATGGCATCACTGACTCAATGGACATGAGTTTGAGTAAGTTCTAGGAGTTGGTGATGGACAGGGAAACCAGGTGTGCTGCAGTCCATGGGGTCACAAATCGAACAGGACTGAGCATCTGCACTGAACTGAAGCTAATGGTATAAGAGCCAGTACAGATAATAAAAGACTACTGCTTGGATAAATAACTTAGGAATCAGTGAAGAAATTTACTTGAATATCATTTCCAATATTGACACACATGTGCAAACATTTTCATTTTTCACTTTTGTGTTTGCTTGTTAGTCACTGCCATGCCCAACTTTTTGCCATCCCATTGACTGTAGCTCACCAGCCTCCTCTCTCCATGGAATTATCCAGGCAAGACTACTGGAGTCATTTGCTATTTCCTCCTCCAGTGGATCTTCCCAACTCAGGAATCGAAACTTGGTCTCCTGGTAGGCAGATTCTTTATCCTCTGAGCCACCGTACTATTCCATATTTATAATAGAATCTTCCAAGGGAACCATGTAAGTTGATGTTTTCACTTACCTGAAATGTTGGTTGACGGTTTATCTGCACTGACTAGTCAATAAAAATGTCTAACAGATTAGAAAGGTTTTGGTTATTGTTCTGTTCCAGATCTTCCCAGCTTAATATCAGAGACAGCACAGGGCAACATCTAAGAGCCTTAAGTTAGTAAATTTCATATCAATTGTTCTGAGTCATTTTGTTGTTAAAGTTATTACTGAAAGGAATTGTTCTAGTGTCTGTAAAAGTGAAAAGCCAAGTAGATGACTGAAGTTTCATGCATTATTAACCATCTTAAAAAAATATCCTAGATGTTCTTAACATCCTCCTATAAATAATAACTCTTGGTTACTTCAGAAATTGCAAGGTCCATTCATGTTGATAAAGCAATATTCCATAATACTCTTCATGATAAAAAGTTGCAAGCTTAAATTATTTAATAAGTGTATCTTAAATATAGTAATTACACTTCATTTTTATTCTTATTTTATTCACTTTGCTTTTTTTTTTCTGTGCTTCTTCTGATTAGCTAANGTTCTGAGTCATTTTGTTGTTAAAGTTATTACTGAAAGGAATTGTTCTAGTGTCTGTAAAAGTGAAAAGCCAAGTAGATGACTGAAGTTTCATGCATTATTAACCATCTTAAAAAAATATCCTAGATGTTCTTAACATCCTTCTATAAATAATAACTCTTGGTTACTTCAAAAATTGCAAGGTCCATTCATGTTGATAAAGCAATATTCCATAATACTCTTCATGATAAAAAGTTGCAAGCTTAAATTATTTAATAAGTGTATCTTAAATATAGTAATTACACTTCATTTTTATTCTTATTTTATTCACTTTGCTTTTTTTTCTGTGCTTATTCTGATTAGCTAACCATATTTTGCTACTCAATAACTTAGTAGTCTTAAGAGGGAAAAATTACATTTTATTCATTGTTCTGTGCAGAAAGAAGTTGAACTTTTTGTTTTAAATCTATAATTCTTTCTGTACAGAGTTCGCTATTTCTTTTCCATATTGTGCTCTTTTTATGCTTTACTTTTCCTGTATCAATTGTGCCTTTATAGAAATATACTTTATATACCATAAAATCTATTTTTAAAGTGTACAATTCAGTGGTTTTTAGTATAGTCACAAAATTGCACAACCATCAACACAATCTAATTCCAAAACAATTTATTCCCCACAAATAACTCCCATACCCATTAGTAATAGTCCCCACCCCCAGCCCTGGCAACTATTTTCTCTTTTCATATTTGCTTGTGCAAGTCATAAAATATGCAGCACTTGTGTCTGGCTTCTTTTACATATTATAATGCTTTCATAGTTCATCAATGTTATAACATGCAGTAGTACTTCAGTCACTTTTATGGCTGAGAAATATTACATTGTATGTATATATATTTCATTTATCTATTTATCAACTGAGGAACATTTAGATTTTTTCCAAATTTTGCTATTGTGAATAATGCTGCTATGAATGTGTACAAGTTTGGGTGTGTACCTGTTTCATTTCTCTTGGGTGTATACCTATTGTGAAACTGCAGAACCATATAAATATCTCCATATTAAATTTACTGAGTAGCTGCCATATTATCTTCTAAGTGCCTGCATGTTTTACATTCTCATCAAAAATGCATGCAGGAATTCCAATTCTCCATAATACTTACCAATACCTGTTATTTCTGTCTAGTATTAACTCTTTACAAACTAAAATTTTGTCCTTTTTTTTTTTTTTTTGCTTTCTTTGGCTTAATTTCTTTCCATTTTGTCCCCCAGTGAATAATGTTCTTATTCTCTCTGTCCTTGCCCTTCTTCTACTCTTCCTTCTTTAGTTAATTTTACAGTGGGACTTCCCAACTAGCACAGTGGTGAAAGGATCAACCTGCCAATATAGGATGTGCAAGAGATGCAGGTTTGATACCTTGGTCAGGCAGATCCCTTGGGGGTGGAAATGGCAACCTGCTCCAGTATTCCTGACTGGAAAATTTCATGGACAGAGGGCCCTGGCAGCCTCCAGTCCCCAGGATTGCAAAGAGTGGGACATGACTGAGCACACATGCACACACACATACACACACACACACACACACACACACTTTACAATAGCTGAAGAGCTATCAGTTCAGTTCAGTTCAGTCTCTCCGTTGTGTCCGACTCTTTGCGAACCCATTAACTACAGCACGCCAGGCCTCCCTGTCCATCACCAACTCCCGGAGCCTACCCAAACTCATGTCCATTGAGTCTGTGATCCAACCATCTCATCCTCTGTCGTCTGCCAGAGTCCAGCTCCAGCAGCCAGGGATTCAACCTGAAGGGGTGAGCGGTGTCAGCAAGAAACAAGACAGCCTCTCAGTTTTCTTGGACTGCCTATTTATTTCAATGTTAATATTCTCTTTTATACTTTAATAAAAGCATTAGGTCGAAGGTTTGACATTTTTAGTTCCTCCTAACCCAGATTTATTATCTCTATAAACCACTGTTGCCCTTCAAACAGTTCCTGCTTCAGTGGCTCTCTCAGAATAGTTTTTACTTTAACTCATGTTTACATTGTAACTCATGCTTCAAGTCTGGGCTGCATACCACAAATCTCATCTTATTTCTTATCTTTCTAAGTCCTGTTTGTCCCTAGTCTCCTGAGCTCACTAACTCTTAAAAAGACTTCTATCTATTAGTATCTCTAAAGTTCCTAACCACTATAAGCTATAGTAAAATATGTTAACATTACAACTTACTTAAATCTTTAATTTCTAACTATTTTAATTATTCCTAAGCCCTAAATTCAGCAAACTCCTTTGCCATAAACAATTTCCTCACAAATAGGTTTCAAATAGCAATCCCTCCCATGGCCTCAAGCTGTGGCCTACGTGCTCACCCTGGAATACTCTTTTGTAAAAGTCGTTGAACAAATGTCAGTGATTAACTTTGTGAATTATTCTCTGAGCACAGCTGCAGAAGGCTTTATGCGTTCTCATGCTCCTCTCAAGAACAATAAGCACCTTAATATTCTTTTCAGTCAACTCAGCCGAGGAGAGGAAAAAACAAGTCAGAATCACAAAGTCTAACTTCTTCATCCCGGGTCCGTGCCTGCAGGACAAAGAGAGGGGGTTGGGGCCATGCCTCCATTTTGTCAGTAATGCCTAATGCAGCTCCCAACAGTTGTCCCCTTCTCCTTCTGCCCTCAACCTTTCCCAGCATCAGGGTCTTTTCAAATGAGTCAGCTCTTCGCATCAGGTGGCCAAAGTATTGGAGTTTCAGCTTCAACATCAGTCCTTCCAATGAACATTCAGAACTGATTTCCTTTACTATGGACTGGTTGGATCTTTTTGCAGTCCAAGGGACTCTCAAGAGTCTTCTCTAACACCACAATTGAAAAGCATCAATTCTTCAGTGCTCAGCTTTCTTTATACTGCAACTCTCACATCCATACATGACTATTGGAACAACCATAGCTTTGACTAAATGGATCTTTGGTGGCAAATTAATGTTTCTAATTTTTTAATATGCTGTCTAGGTTGGTCATAACTTTCCTTCCAAGGAGTAAACATTTTTTTAATTTCATGCCTGCAATCACCATCTGCAGTGAATTTGGAGACCAAAATAATAAAGTCAGCCACTGTTTCTACTGTTTCCTCATCTATTTCCCATGAAGTGATGGGACTGGATGCCATGATCTTAGTTTTCTGAATGTTGAATTTTAAGCCAACTTTTTCACTCTCCTCTTTCACTTTCATCAAGAGGCTCTTTAGTTCTTCTTCACTTTCTGCCATAAGGGCTATAGTAGGGACCTGAGATTATGCTATCCTGTTTAATATTCACAACAACCTAACATGATAGCTATTATTATCACCAGTTTGTAGATTAAAAAGTTTACACAAAAGGGCTCCAAAGCTTTCTTGATGATGTACAGATACTTGGTGGCAAAGCCTGCATTTAAATCTATCCAGCTTTTGGAGTCCACATTTTAGTCTCCATCTCATATTCTTACATTTGCATTATTTCCCTGTGATTTTCTTTCTGTCATGTTTCTTTCCTATTGATAAGCAACCCAATGACTCCTTTATCACCAGTCTCTCACTCACCTCCTGTGGAACTGAAAGGAGTTCTGAGAGCTGTGAATTACAGCACTTCCAGAACCCCAAGAGGTTCAGGATGGAAAGAGTAGGATTTCTTTCACATATGAAAGGAGGAGAGTTTCTCAGTCCTAATAGGGACTGGATATTAGGAAACAGAATGTAAAACAGATTTTAGTCATGTGACAATATATTCTGTACAAGTTCAGTGTTCTTTGGTCAGAGTAGCCATGATTGCTATAAAACAAAAAATTGTCTCCAAAATGAGTTTTCATATTGTTGACATCAATTAAAGTATTTTAAAATGAATTATTTTTGGAGTGGATAAAAATTATATTTATTCTTATTGATAACTTACTATATATTAGATAACATGATAAATATTTTGCACAAATTATTTCCTTGAAGTGAGTTTTTTTTTGTAATCATATACTATATGTGCAACATTTGAAATGTAAAGAGATTACCTGATTGCCCAAATCTCATAGCGCAAAGTGGCAAGACGAGGTTCAACATCAGGTCAATGTGACTATAAAGTTGCTGATTTTAGCAGCTAATAAATATTGGTTCTTAAAATTAGGATCTACGTCTCCACCTCAAAACCATTATTAAATAAAGATGAAAGGAAAAAAAAGTATCTATTTTTGTAATCATATACTATATGTGCAACATTTGAAATGTAAAGAGATTACCTGATTGCCCAAATCTCATAGCGCAAAGTGGCAAGACGAGGTTCAACATCAGGTCAATGTGACTATAAAGTTGCTGATTTTAGCAGCTAATAAATATTGGTTCTTAAAATTAGGATCTACGTCTCCACCTCAAACCATTATTAAATAAAGATGAAAGGAAAAAAAGTATCTAAGAACTCAAATATTTGATTGACTGATTATTTGATTACAGAGTTTGGTTTTCTACTAATTTGTTATATTATTTAAGAAATATTACAGAAGAAATATGACATTTGTTATAGTATTTAAGGAAATAGAAAAGATCAGGCTCCTCTTGACTGTTAATAAGATGATTTTAAGGATAAGGTTGAAGGGATAACAACTTCTAGTTTTCGTAGGTGCTTATTGCTTAAATTTACACTGAAGTCTTCAATATTATTGCAACCCAATTTATGTGTAAGTATTAGTCTTTTGTCCTTACAATCTGTTAAACATCAGAAGCATGCAAAATTCAGTCTTAGGGAGTTTTCTGTGGGCAAATTTCCTCTACAAATTTCTACCTTCTTTAAGGTAACCAGCCGTTGTTGTCATTCAGTCACCCAGTCATGTCCAACTCTTTGTGACCCCACGGACTGCAGCACACCAGGCCACCCTGTCCCTCACCATGTCCTGAAATTTGCCCAAATTCATGTCCATTGCATCCATGATGACATACAGCCATCTCATCCTCTGATGCCCTCTTCTCCTTCTGCCCTTAATCTTTCCTAGGATTAGGGATTTCTCCAATGAGTCAGCTGCTCCCATCAGATGACCAAAATACTGTAGGTTCAGCTTCAGCATCAGTCATTGCAATTAATATTCACGGTTGATTCCCTTAAGATTGACTGGCTTTATCTCCTTGCTGTCCAAGGAACTTTCAGGAGCCTTCTCCAACACCACAATTTGAAGGCATCAATTGTTTAGAGTTCTGCCTTTTTTACGGCCCAGCTCTCACAACTGTACGGGACCACTGGGAAGGCCATTCCCTTGACTATAAAGACCTTTATGGCAGAGTAAATCTCTGCTTTTCAACACTGTCTAGGTTTTTCATAGATTTCCTGCCAAAAAGCAATTGTCTTCTGATTTCCTAGCTGCAGTCACTATCCACAGTGATGTTAGAGTGCAAGAAGAGGAAATCTGTCACTACTTCCACCTTTTCCCCTTCTATTTGCCATGAAGTAATTGGCCCACATGCCATGATCTTAGTTTTTGTTAATAGTTTTAAGCCAACTCTTTCACTCTCCTTCTTCACCCTCAACAAGAAGCTCTTAAGTTCCTCTTTGTTTTCTGCCATTAGAGTATTTATGCCTGTGAAACTCAACAACCTCAGATATGTGGATGAAAATAACTAGTATCCCCCATTAAATAATAGGAATTTTGAATACTTCAAAATTGAGAGAAATGTTAAAGTTATGAACTATTGAGAGAATCATGGGGCTTAGAATCAATAATATTTATGCATATAATTTAACCAAACTATTAAAGATTGTTAAGAATGATCACATTTGTTCACCTGAAATTTTCAAAAACATGAGTAACTGTGGTGTTGGAGAAGACTCTTGAGAGTCTCTTGGACAGCAAGGAGATCCAACCAGTCCATCCTAAAGGAAATCAGTCTTGAATTCTCATTGGAAGGACTGATGCTGAAGCTGAAATTCCAATACTTTAGCTACCTGATGCAAAGAAGTATGGCAAAACCAATACAACATTGTAAAGTAATTAGCCTCCAATTAAAATAAGTTAATTTATGTTTTAAAATAAAATAAAAAAAGAAAGACCCTGATTCTGGGAAAGATTGAAGGTAGGAGGAAAAGGGGATGACAGAGAATGAGATGGTTGGATGGCATCAATGACTCAATGGACGTGAGTTTGGGTAGGCTTTGGGAGTTGATGATGGACAGGGAGGCATGGCATGCTTCAGTTCATGGGGTCACAAAAAGTCGGATACGACTGAGTGACTGAACTGAACTAATGAGTAAAAAAGATACTGAAATTACCTAGAGTGCAATAGGCCACATCTTTATCCTTTTTTTACTGCTTAGTTAGAATCAGTTTGGAGGCTAAACAGCTTAGAAAGTGGTGAACTTTATAACCATGAGTACTTTCAGAACTTACTTTGTGAAAATAGCTATGCTACATAGTTATTTTAGGCATAAATAAAAGGGCAGAATACAGTCTTAATTTTTCTTCTTGTGCTATACTAGTATAATTTTAACTGTGTTTTCTTCAATAGAAATCAAAAGGTGTCAATGAGTGACAGAAGAAAAATAAATCTATCACTGAAAAATAATAGATCTGAAAATAAATCCTTCTTGTTTTTGGTGTTCAGTCATTCTGTCAAGTCCAACTCTTTGCGACTTCATGGACTGAAGCATGCCAGGCTTCCCTGTCCTTTACCATCTCCGGGAGCTTGCTCAAACTCATGTGCATTGTGTCAGTGATGCCATTCAAACTTCTTGTCATCTTATATTCATTTAAATTCATTGTTTAGATTTTTTTTATTACTCACAAGTAGAAGAAAATGAGCAAAATGTATATTATATATATATATATATATATGTTTCTTTCTAAGCTGAATGATTTTGTAAACTTACAAAAAATAATTTGCAAAGGTTTTATTTTATAGCATTTCCATGAAAGGACATAATGCTTTGAAAAACTAGACTTTCATGTCAATTACTGAACTTAGTCAATCTCTAAGTGGTTATTATTTTTTTAAATATGTAGCATAGTGATTTCAATATGAAATTCTACAACGACTAAAATCCACTCTGATCTAATTCTCCAAAATATGAAAACAGAGCATTTGCCAATGAGAAGTTTTGCCATCTAAAGATGTGAACACGATGATATATTTTCTAAAAGAAAGATAAATAACATAAAGCATTTCATATAATTAAGAGAGTCCATATCACTTCATGGCTTCCCTTGTGGTCTAGCTGGTAAAAAAATCTTCCTGCAGTGTGGGAGATCTGGGTTCGATCCCCAGGTCGGGAAGATCCCCTGGAGAAGGAAATGGCAGTCCACTCCAGTACTCTTGCCTGGAACATTCCATGGACAGAGGAGCTGGGCAGGCTGCAGTCCATGGAATTGCAAAGAGTCAGACATGACTGTGCTACTAACTTTCACTTTCATGTATCACTTTCAACTGCCAACCTAACTCAGATGATTTTACTTCTGGATACCAGAAACTTTATCATAATCTGCCTTCTCTCTGCAGACTGGCATTAGGATTAATCTTTTCTTTTGCCTGAAAATGATGAAAGTTTCTTACTTTGCAGAATCATTCCATTCTCAATTGCTTGTCTTTTGTTCATGAATAAAAGTAAAATACTAATGACAATAGCTAAATTTAGAGTAACTGAAGTTCTCTATGTTAACAAGGTTCTTAAGGGCAACATACTTATGATACCTTATAAACTAAGTATTTCTGTATAAGCTTTAGGATAACTTTTGCTTTAATCTGAATGGGCATAATAATGATTTGTATTTTAATGTTTATATTTTTATGTTCATAATAACTTTTATTTTTACTTAGAAATTTATCAGTTCAATCACTGTTCAACAGCCAATAAAATGATACATAAACAATTACTATCTCAGGCACAGATAAAAATGTTTTTGAACATAAATTGTATAAGCCACAGTAAAAGAAAAAGATAAATCATGAAAAACATAGATCATATAAAGGAAATGTTGAAACACTAACTAGAGAAATTCCCTGGATGTCCAGTGGTTAGGAGTCAGTGCTTTCACTGCTATGGCCAGTTAAATCCTTGGTGAGGTATCACTTCACCCTGGTCAGAATGGCCATCATCAAAATGTCTATAAACACTAAATATTGGAGTGGATATGGAGAAAATAGAACCCTCCTACACTGCTGGAGAATGTAAATTGGTATATCCACTATGGAGAACTGTATGAAGGTTCCTTTAAAAACTAAAAATAAAGCTACCGTATGATTCAGAACTCCTACTTCTGGTTATATATCCAGAGAAAACAATAGTTTACAAAGATACATGCACCTCAATGTTATCTACAGTACTGTTTACAACAGCCAAGACATGGAAGCAACCTAAGTGTCCACCAATAGATGGATGGATATAGAAGATGTGGTATATATAGGGCTTCCTTGATGGCTAAGGCAGTTAAGAATATACCTGCAATGCAGGAGACCTGAGATCAATCCCTGGGTTGGGAAGATTCCATGGAGAAAGGAATGGCTACCACTCTAGTATTCTTGCCTGGAGAATTCCATCCAATGGGATATTGCTAAGCCATATGAAAGAATGAAATAATGCCACTTGCAGCAACATAGATGGACATAGAGATTATCATACGAAGTGAAGTAAGAGAAAGACAATTATTATATGATACCACTTATGTGTGGAACTTTAACAATGACATAATGCACTTATTTACAAAACAAAAACAGACTCCTAGACTTTAAAAGCAAACTTAGAGTTACTAAAGGGAAAACGAGGGGGTCATAAATTAGGAGATGGGTGGCTGCGACGGCGCACAGAGTGCGGCCGAGAGGAGCTACCCCACATCTGAGGTCAGGGGCATAAGCCAAGAGGACTCCATGCCCGCCTGAGGGGCTGCAGCCAAGAGGAGTTACCCCACGTCTGAGGTCAGAGGCAGCGACCGAGTGTGCCAGGCTGCAAAGGTGCAGGAATGGCCGAGAGGAGCTAGCCCACGTCCAAGGTCAGGGGTGGCGGCCAAGAATACCAAGCTGCCACAGAATAGGAACAGCCAAGAGAAGCTGCCCCACGTGTGAGGTCAAGGGCGGCAGCCAGGAGGAGCAACCCCATATCCAAGGAGCGGTGGCTGCACAAGCGCAAGAGGGTGTAGAGGAGCTATTCCACATTCGAGGTCAGGAGGGGTGGCAGTGAGAAGATACCCCTTGTCCAAGGTAAAGAGCAGCAGCTGCATTTTGCTGGAGCAGCCATGAAGAGATACCCCAGGTCCAAGGTAAGAGAAACCCAAGTAAGATGGTAGGTGTTGTAAGAGGGCATCAGAGGGCAGACACTGAAACCATAGTCTCACAGAAAACTAGTCAGTCTAATCACACTAGGACCACAGCCTTGTCTAACTCAATGAAAGTAAGCCATTCCGGTGGGGCCACCGAAGACGGATGGGTCACGGTGGAGAAGTCTGACAGAATGTGGTGTACTGGAGAAGGGAATGGAAAACCACTTCAGTATTCTTGCCTTGAGAACCCCATGAACAGTATGAAAAGGCAAAATGATAGGATACTGAGAGGAACTTCCCAGGTCTGTAGGTGTCCAATATGCTACTAAGATCAGCGGAAAAATAACTCCAGAAAGAATGAAGGGGTGGAGCCAAAGCAAAAACAATACCCATCTGTGGATGTGACTGGTGATAGACACAAGGTCCGATGCTGTAAAGAGTAATATTGCATAGGAACCTGGAATGTCAGGTCCATGAATCAAGGCAAATTGGAAGTGGTCAAACAGGAGATGGCAAGAGTGAATGTCGACATTCTAGGAATCAGCGAACTAAAAAGGACTGGATTGGGTGAATTTAACTCAGATGACCATTATATCTACTACTGTGGGCAGGAATCCCTTAGAAGAAATGGAGTAGCCATCATGGTCAACAA
>SJYR01001963.1:89454-114404 GCA_006410655.1 Kobus ellipsiprymnus | reverse complement strand
CTTTTGAATTGAAACATTTCGTATAGATGGGTAAGAGACATTGAAGAAAATAGTGGGCTGGTTTTGTTAGGGGCTTAAGCATTTGAAGAAATGTCTAAAATGCTTTTTATAGTTTAATGATGTTCCTAAATTTTTACTTCTAAGTTTCTCCCAATTTTCTCATCTATTTACATTTTTTAATATTGGACAAATCTGTTTTGCTTCATTAAAAGGTAATAAAACCCCAGAAAGAAAGGCAAATAATGTTAATAGCTAGTAGCTAAACATTTAAATTCAGGCACAAATATATTACAGAAAAAAAAATATTTTGCTTAAGAAATATATAGTTTTTGAAAGACAATGCATACCTATGCTTTTTTTTACATATAAATTGTTCCCACTGTTCGTAGTGAAGAAAAGTTCAACATGGCAACATAGGCTGATCCTGAGCTCACTTCCTCCCAGGGAATATAGTTAGGCTACATATGGAACAGTTTTCTCTTAAAAGAACCTAATGGCTGACTTAGTGATGGTTACACAGGGCAAACGAGAAAAAAAAAAAAAAAAAGACACTGAAGCAGCTAGGAGAGCTATCTCCCCATAAACCCTACCCCTGACATTGTGACCTGCTGAGTTTCTCCATGAGGAGTAAAAGTTTAAATGCCACATTGGGTACTTCAACTTTTAAGACCTCCACCTGAAAGACAAGCTCCCAAAATATATAATTTTGAAAACTGACAGGGCTCTCATCCTGAGACCCACAGAATGAAATAATTTGACAATGGCTTTTAAAGCACCTGTACAATTAGACTCACCACACCTGGGCCCATCTCAAAGGCAGCTTATCTCCCCCAGACTTAAAGTGAAGGAAGTTGAAAGTGTTAGTCACTCAGTTGTGTCTTGACTCTTTGCAACCCCATGAACTTGCCCCTGCCAGGCTCCTCTGTCCATGGGATTTCCCAGGCAAGAACACTGGAGAGGGTAGCCATTTCCTTCTCCAGTGGATCTTCCTGATCCAGGGATCAAACCTAGGTCTCCTGCATTGCAGGCAGATTCTTTACCATGTGAGCCACCAAAGAAGCCCCTAAGTGAAGGAAGCTCATCTGCTAATGTTAGAGTTTCGGCTAAAGGAGTTGGCATCTAATATAACACAGACATCAAAGAACTTGCTGGAAATATTCACTGGGGACAGAGACCAGTGGATGCTGCCATTACATTTTCCTTTCACCATACTGTTAGAGTGCCAGTATCTCCCAGAAGGACAGACATCTGGTGCCCTGATATTTATGTCTGTTTCCCAGGGGACATTTCCTGAATACGTGATTCTGGGGGCCAGCAGAGCTTCTGTTCAAGGTCCTATGGGACTTTGACAAACACAGTTACCCAGAGAGGAGGTTTTACACTTGTCTAGCACCACAACTATTTTGGTTGCTGCCAGGGAATACCTCCACATAACTCGGGTCTGGTAGACATGAAGTTTATGCTTGTGGGTCTCATAGGCTGTAACCAATGGAGAAAGAATTCTTAACACAGCTACCATACCTAGAGTAGAGTGAGAGGCAACAAACCCAGGAGACAAATCTTTCTGTAAAGGAGGCCTATGAGCTAGTTATTATAGCTGTGGCCTCTGGAGCAGGCTTCTAATTAAATATACACCTCGGGGATGGCTATAATCCTTTTCAGGAACCTTGGCGGGAAGATGCTATTTTTGTATTCTCTCTCTGCTGCACTCCAGAGATCCAGAGTCTTTCAGGGATTTACACATGTATCTGACACCCTGGTTTTAGGTATGATGCCCCAGGTTTTGTGGCTGCTACTCAGAGAACACCCTTTGATCATGTGGTTCTGGTAGCCAGGAATATTTGCATTCCTGAGTCCAGAGGACTATGATAATCAGAGAGACAGTTCTTGGCAGGCTAATAGCCTAAGGCACTGTACAGACAGCAGACTAGAGAACGTTCACCCAGTCATTCTCTGAAGAGGCCTCGTTGCTTATCTAGTGGCTGATGGAGCCACTCTCAAGGAGCATGGGCAATGAACTCCATCTTGGTGTTCTCCCTCTGCCTTGCTCCAGCTAATTGATAACTCCCAGAAAAGAATTTATGTACTCATCTGACACTCCAACTTTTACAATTGCCATTCAGAGAACACCTCCGGATTACCAGGCTTTGGTGGCCAGTGGAGCTTATGTTTGCAGTCCCACTGGACAATATATATTTGCATATTTTTAAAAACTGTTGCCTAAGGGTTTGACATCCAATCAACCTGAATCTAGATGCTGAGATCCTCTCATCTGAGACACTGACAGGTGTTGGCATATAATTAACTATTTCTTAAAAATAAAAAGAACTTATAACATCACCAATTTATATCTAGAAGTATATTTTGGTATCATGGAACATCTTGTGTCAGTAATTCAAATTTTTTCTATTTTGAGCAAAATATATTTGTTATTATAAATTAATTCAGATCAGTTTATGTTCTTTATGAGTTATACTTTCTCTCATAAAATCTCCAAATAAATAACAAGTTGTGCTTAAAAAGCTATTTCTAACATACTTAAGTTTTCACATGTGCAGTATGTGAGTTTATTATTAATTTATATTTTTAAATTATATGGTTAAATTTAGAACTAAATTAGATACTAAAGTATTAATTTCTGTATTTATATGAAAAAAATCTTAAAGGCAATCTTGGTGGTTTTAAAGATTCAGTTCAATTCAGTCACTCAGTAGTATCTGACTCTTTGCGGCCACATGTACTGCAGCACACCAGGCTTCCCTGTCCATTGCCAAGTCCTGGGGTTTACTCAAACTCATGTCCATTGAGTCAGTGATACCATCCAACCATCTTATCCTCTGTTGTCCCCTTCTCCTCCTGCCTTCAATCTTTCCCAGCAACAGGGTTTTTTCAAATGAGTCCATTCTTCACATTAGTGGCCAAAGTATTGGAGTTTCAGCTTCAGCATCAGTCCTTCTAATAAATATTCAGGAATGATTTCCTTTAGGATGGAGTGGTTGGATCTCTTTGCAGTCCAAGGGACTCTCAAGAGTCTTCTCCAACACCACTGTTCAAAAGCATCAATTCTTCAGTGTTCAACCTTCTTTATGGTCCAACTCTCACATCCATACATGATACTGGAAAGACCATAGCTTTGGCTAGACGCACCTTTGTCAGCAAAGTAACATCTCTGCTTTTTAATATGCTGTCTAGGTTGGTCATAACTTTTTCTTTTTTTTTTTTTCCAAGGAGCAAGTGTCTTTTAATTTCATGGCTGCAGTCACATCTGCAGTGATTTTGGAGCCCAACAAAATAAAGTCTGTCACTATTTTCACTGTTTCCCCATCTATTTGCCAGGAAGTAATGGGATCAGATGCCATCTTAGTTTTCATTTTTTAATTAATTAATTAATTTTAATTAGAGGATAATTACAATATTGTACTGGTTTTTGCCATACATTGATATGAATCAGCCATTGGTGTACATGTTTCCCCCATCCTGAGCCCTCTTCCCACTTCCCTTCCCATCCTTAATGTTGACTTTAAGCCAACCTTTTCACTCTCCTTTTTGACTTTCATCACGAGGCTCTTTAGTTCTTCTTCACTTTCCGATGTAAGGGTGGTGTCATCTGCATATCTGAGGTTATTGATATTTCTCCTGGCAATCTTGAGTCCAGCTTGTGCTTCTTCCAGCCCAGCGTTTCTCATGATGTACTCTGCATAGAAGTTAAATAAGCAGGGTGACAATATACAGCCTTGACATACTCCTTTTCCTATTTGGAACCAGTCTATTGTTCCATGTGCAGTTCTAACTGTTGCTTCCTGACCTGCATACAGATTTCTCAAGAGGCAGGTCAGGTGGTCTGGTATTCCCATCTCTTTCAGAATTGTCCACAGTTTATTGTGCTCCACGCCGTCAAAGGCTTTGGCATAGTCAATAAAGCAGAAATAGATGTTTTTCTGGAACTCTTTTGCTTTTTCAATAATCCAACGTATGTTGGCAATTTGATCTCTGGTTCCTCTGCCTTTTCTAAATCCAGCTTGAACATCTGGAAATTCATGGTTTATGTGCTGCTGAAGGCTGGCTTAGAGAATTTTGAGCACTACCTTGTTAGTGTGTAAGGTGAGTGCAACTGTGCAGTGGTTTGAACTTTCTTTGGTATTGCCTTTCTTTGGGATTGGAATGAAAACTTTTTCCATTCCTGTGGCCCCTGCTTAGTTTTCTAAATTTCTGGTATATTGAGTGCAACACTTTCACAGCATCATCTTTTAAAAACTAGAAAAACTTTAAATTATTTTCTTCTGGATATACAATCTGCAGAAATTTTAGCTCTATCCATGGATATATTTGTTTTTAGTGAATATTTATAAGAATTTACTTTCCCTTAATTTTGTGTTGTATTTCACCTTAAAGAATCAGTTTTAATTATTAGAAAATATAGAAATAAGTGTGCTCATTTAAAAATAGATAAAAATATTGTGGTCTGAAATTTTTCTCCTTTTCCCTAATATAGTGCTGTTTTCAATTAGAGTGACTACTGGGCAAGGCAGGAATGTGCCAGCCCTGTTTANTGCTCATTTAAAAATAGATAAAAATATTGTGGTCTGAAATTTTTCTCCTTTTCCCTAATATAGAAATAAGTGTGCTCATTTAAAAATAGATAAAAATATTGTGGTCTGAAATTTTTCTCCTTTTCCCTAATATAGAAATAAGTGTGCTCATTTAAAAATAGATAAAAATATTGTGGTCTGAAATTTTTCTCCTTTTCCCTAATATAGAAATAAGTGTGCTCATTTAAAAATAGATAAAAATATTGTGGTCTGAAATTTTTCTCCTTTTCCCTAATATAGAAATAAGTGTGCTCATTTAAAAATAGATAAAAATATTGTGGTCTGAAATTTTTCTCCTTTTCCCTAATATAGAAATAAGTGTGCTCATTTAAAAATAGATAAAAATATTGTGGTCTGAAATTTTTCTCCTTTTCCCTAATAAACTGCTGTTTTCAATTAGAGTGACTACTGGGCAAGGCAGGAATGTGCCAGCCCTGTTTAATCCTCCAACATGAGACTATAAAGTACCTTACTAGCTTCATATTACCCCATGGATTTTTCTGAGACAATTATTGAAATTTCAGTCAATTCTCCCTTTTATGGCACAGATAACAGTATAATTGTTAAAATCTTACCTGGTGGTGAACTCTCTGGTGTACCAGTTGAGGGGCAGGGGGAATAGAACTAGTGGTGAAAGGCGTGAGGTACCTAAGACATGTGAGGAAAATAGCACTTTCAACAGCAATAGAACTGGATAGTTGTAGGGGCAAGGGATGCTCTAGATAAATCAAATGAAAGGCTAAAAGTCATAATGATTTAAGAGCTAAGTTTGAACACAATAGTGCCTCTTTCACAGTGTATTAAAAGGCTTTTATAGCCACCAGCAAATGGGCAGAGAAAACATCGAGTCAGACGCAGAATTTTTCTATAAAAGTAGCAGAAACTAAGTGAGAAACTAAAATTCTCAACCTAGGCATGTCTGCTGTACTAATCAGAGCTCTGATTAAGAAAGAACAGGAGCACTTGCCTATGGGTTGGGGGTTGATGAAACTAAGAATCTTAAATTATTACAATTCCTTCTATGCAGAGAGCTCCCTAAAGTGGTCCATGCTTCCATTTTAAGGTTCAGTGTTCCTCTCTGGCTTGTGGATGGTACAGACAGCCCTTCCCTGCCACACAACGGTGTGCCTGAGTGAAAGTCATTCAGTTGAGTCAGATGCTTTACAATCCCCTGGACTATATAGGATGACAGGCTTCTCTGTCATGGAGATTCTCCAGGCAAGAAAACTGGAGTGGGTTGCCATTTCCTCCTCCAGGGGATCTTCCAAACCTAGGACTCGAACCCAGGTCTCCCTTACCATCTGAGCCACTAGGGAAGCCCCACACAAGGTAAACTTCCTGCCAATTTTCCCCTCAATTGACTCTTAGTTATTAGGACAGTAATTAGGAACTGTACCCTGAAGGAGTTTCAGGAACTAGTAAACCTTTATATGGGTACCTTTATGTACACATACATATGTGTACCCTCCTTTTGGACATGCTAGCTCAAGAGAGGAATGTGTAACATATACTGTTTAAGAAAGAATTTAATGAGATGAGGGCAATCCCTTGCAATACAGGATTTAACACTTTGGAAAAACTCCATAGGGTGATCCAAAATGTTGTGAAGATGATCCCAGAAACTCAGGAAGAGGAATGGCCCACATAAAAGTAGAAATGAAATAACTGCCCTGAAGCTCCTGGAAGAATTGAGCGAAAAAGGACATGTAAGATGTTCTGTAACATGTTCCAGGAGATTTTGTATTTGCTCATTATTTAGTGAGAAATATACAGCAGAGAGGAACCCTAGCACCTAAAGAAGCTTAGTGATGTTTGTTTTCTTATGGTTAGGGATTAATTGTAGCAGATGTCATTATTGAACTATACTCACTGATGCTGAATTATGTCAAGAGCTTTTTCTGCATTTATCGAGATAGTCATATGATTGTTATCCTACATTTTGTCAATATGGTGTATCATATTCATTAATTTTCTTATGTTGGACCACCTTTGAACCCTAGCTTTATAGAGATGTAATGCTGTAAGGGATTGAGGGCAGGAGGAGAAGGGAACGACAGAGGATGCAATGGCTGGATGGCATCATCAACTTGATGGACATGAGTTTGGGTGAAATCCAGGAGTTGGTGATGGACAGGGAGGCCTGGCGTGCTGCGGTTCATGGGGTCGCAAAGAGTCGGACACGACTGAGTGACTGAACTGAACTGAACTGAATTGCTCTAAAAAATTGTAAAGTATTTAAAGTATGTACCATGTAAAATTGATATATATACATATGCTGTGAAAAATTTTCCTTTTTATAAAATTGCTGGATTACCAAAGGAGAAGACACCTCAGAGACCAAAAGCAGCTGATGTATTTCTGAAGTAAGGAATATAAAATTTACCAGTGAGTAGATCTGTTGTTTATATGTTCCCCTACTATCTTCCTTGAGCTTCTTCTTCTTCTTTTTTTTTTTTTACTTTTATTTAAATCTTGCACTACAGGGTAATTGTTTTTCATGTTCATGTACTTTCTCCTAAATAAGATTCTAAGTTGGTTGAGCAACGACTCTGAAGCCTGACCATCTAGGTTTGTATTCCATTCTCCACTAGCTCTCAGCTGTGTGTGACTCTGAAGAAGCTGTTTAAACAGCTTGTGCTGTAGTTGAATTTAAAAATATCAGAAAAATAATAAAATATTCCCTATAATTTATGCAGGCTATTTTCACTTGTATATTAAAGTAATTCAAGTGTTATATCATTATTAGTCAATACAGAGTCCAGCATAAAATGGGTTGGATACTTCATGCTAATATTTTTCAATTAAATAAATGATTAATATGAATACTCATTAACAGGAATCTACATGAAAATATGAATACTATATCTTACACATGATATAAACATAAAAAGACACATAAGACCATCACTGAAATGAGAAAACAAACATATACTCCATTGTAGTTTATGCTGCCACATAATAGTTGCTCAAACAAATTATGATACAGATTCATCTACGTGTCCTCCCTTGTTCTGAGAGGAACTTATAACTTGACCTGATCTTAAATGCCCCTGTGACCACATTTCCAGAGGCTTATATGTTTTATAAAAACAAACTAAAAATTTTTTTAACTAATTAAAAGGCTTGGAAGTTACTGAATACTCTCAACATAATCTTCTAGAACAGACGTCATCTCTTTTTAATTATCAGTGAAAAAAGGTTATTAAAATACTATATTTTTTACCTTTTTAATTACATGATTTATTTTGTGTATTTTTAAAATGAAGACTTTGCACCTAACTACAAGGCTGTGGAAAATCCTTGCTCTCACAATATTAATATGAAAATTCCATGACGCTATTCACCATGCATTAATTCTGAACTGATGATTATCTATATTACCAGGTCACATGGCTCACTAGTGAATGCATGCAAAAAATAATGGATTAACAGTGAAAAAAAAAAAAGGAAGTTGTATGAATTGTTTATTTTCCTCATTTCCAATTTACCTTCTCTAGTGGGGGTGGGGGGGGACAGGATAATACCACAGCCAAGCTTATCTATGCTGAAGGTCATAGTCCATGATCATTACTGAGATTCATTTAAAATTTAATAATGCCTCTGGAGATACACGCTCATATGACTCTTATTCATCATACTAATACACGTGATTGTAGAACTAAGGGCTAAAAACAGCTTTTCTAACTACTACTTTGGTTGCTAATTATGAAACACATTTTATTAATTCCCCAAAGCTAATGCCTCAAACAAATTTATGCATCACCAATTACTTCTGGATGGAAAATTTCAGATGTATCCTGTTTACAAAATCATGTTTTGAATTCTTCATATTCTTACTATTCTTTTCAAAAACTGTTGAGTAAACATTTTTCTTAAAATTTGAAAACTGGATTAAATAGAGCACATTCTGACAGAAATGAATCAGGCTGTGCTTTTCATTATTTTTTGTAAGTTGAACTGTTCTGAATATTAGAAATTAAATTTCTAATTTCAGAATTAAATTACTAACAAAAAATTAAGTTCATTAAATTTGTATTTTAATTATTTTCAGTTCAGCTGCTCAGTCGTGTCCGACTCTGTGACCTCATGAACTGCAGCACGCCAGGCTTCCCTGTCCATCACCAACTTCCAGAGCTTGCTCAAATTCATGTCTATTGACTTGGTGATGCCATCCAATCATCTTATCCTCCATCGTCTCCTTCTGCTCCTACCTTTAAGCTTTCCCAGCATCCAGGTCTTTTCAAAAGAGTCAGTTATTTGAATCAAGTGGCTAAAGTATTGGAGCTTCAGCATCAGTCCTTCCTATGAATACTGAGGACTGATTTCCTTTAGGATTGACTGGTTTGATCTCCTAGCAAGGATATTAATTATTTTAGACACTGACAATTTTCTCAATGGTTTCCCACGAGGAGCAGTGGTAAAGAATCTGCCTGACAATAAAGGGGACTTGGGTTCAATCCCTGGGTTGGGAAGATCCCCTAACATAGGAAATGGCAACCCACGCCAGTATTTTTTCCTGGAAAATCCCATGGACAGAGGAGCCTGGCAGGCAACAGTCTATGGGGTCACAAAGAATTGGACATGTTGAGTGATTGAGCACAATTCTCTTAATATCTATGGATTATCTACTGTCATGACAATTGTGACATTCAATCTGACTGCCATTGTCTGGGTATAGCTGAGTTTACTGCTCTCATTAAGTTCCCTTACACACTTGTGAGGCAAAGGCTTTTTGTTCTCCATGTGTTTTCATTTGTTACAGTTTGATGTATACAAGATTTATCTTTATTTTCTGGAAGTACTAGGAATCTTCTTGCTTTTTCCTTCTTTGATTTACACATAATTTTCATGTACAGTTGTTGCTTCAGGGCAATATAAAGCTAGTTTTTAGATTTTTATGTCTCTACTAATGCATTAAGGATTGAGATTCGAATCAATTAACTTCAGTGGAACTCTGCTTCCAACCACATCACAATGCAAAATAGAGACTGCCCCTCAGCTAACTTATCAATAGAAACAAATGTGTGTTGCTGTACCCAGTCTTTTGGTAATATATATTGTTCTGAACATCATTCTGTGCCATGTCATGATTACAAAGCAGAATTTTTAACTCCATATGGTATGAAGTGAAATTTGTGAGTCAATTTCTAGGTAGGCTGATAAGAAGTCCAGGGTCCCCAAGGAGGAGAGAGGGATCTGGGGCTTCTTGAAGAAGAGACAGGGGACTGGAATTATCAAGGAGGAGGAAAGGAAAACATCTTATTTATTTATTTTTTCCCCTACATTCCTTAATCTTACAAAAATATTTCTTTCTTTAAGCTGGAACTGATGATCACACAACAAAACACTCAGCTTAAACTCAGTAATAAGGATTCACTTCAGTCGCTGAGTTCAGTTCAGTCGCTCAGTCGTGTCTGACTCTTTGCGACCCCGTGAATCGCAGCATGCCAGGCCTCCCTGATCATCACCATCTCCCGGAGTTCACTCAGATTCATGTCCATCGAGTCCGTGATGCCATCCAGCCATCTCATCCTCTGTCGTCCCCTTCTCCTCCTGCCCCCAATCCCTCCCAGCATCAAAGTCTTTTCTAATGAGTCAACTCTTCTCATGAGGTGGCCAAAGTACTGGAGTTTCAGCTTTAACATTATTCCTTCCAAAGAAATCCCAGGGTTGATATCCTTTAGAATGGAATGGTTGGATCTCCTTGAAGTCCAAGGGGCTCTCAAAAGTCTTCTCCAACACCACAGTTGAAAAGCATCAATTCTTCGGTTCTCAGCCTTCTTCACAGTCCAAATCTCACATCCATACATGACCACAGGAAAAACCATAGCCTCGACTGGACGGACCTTAGTTGGCAAAGTAATGTCTCTGCTTTTGAATATACTATCTAGGTTGGTCATAACTTTTCTTCCAAGGAGTAAGCGTCTTTTAATTTCATGGCTGCAGTCACAATCTGCAGTGATTTTGGAGCCCCCAAAAATAAAGTCTGACACTGTTTCCCCATCTATTTCCCATGAAGTGATGGGACTGAATGCCATGATCTTTGTCTTCTAAATGTTGAGCTTTAAGCCAACTTTTTTGCTCTCCTCTTTCACTTTCATCAAGAGGCTTTTTAGCTCCTCTTCACTTTCTGCCATAAGGGTGGTGTCATCTGCATATCAAGGTTATTGATATTTCTCCTGGCAATCTTGATTCCAGCTTGTGTTTCTTCCAGCCCAGTGTTTCTCATGAGTACTGCATATAACTTAAATAAGCAGGGTGACAATATACAACCTTGACATACTCCTTTTCCTATTTGGAACCAGTCTGTTGTTTCATGTCCAGTTCTACTGCTGCTTCCTGACCTGCATACAGATTTCTCAAGAGGCAGGTCAGGTGGTCTGGTATTCCCATCTCTTTCAGAATTTTCCACAGTTTATTGTGATCCACACAGTCAAAGGCTTTGGCATAGTCAATAAAGCAGAAATACATGTTTTTCTGGAACTCTCTTGCTTTTTCCATGATCCAGCAAATGTTGGCAATTTGATCTCTGGTTCCTCTGCCTTTTCTAAAGCCAGCTTGAACATCAGGGAGTTCACGGTTCACATATTGCTGAAGCCTGGCTTGGAGAATTTTGAGCATTACTTTACTAGCAAGTGAGATGAGTGCAATTGTGCAGTAGCCTGAGCATTCTTTTGCATTGACTTTCTTTGGAATTTGAATGAAAAACTGACCTTTTCCAGTCCTGTGGCCACTGCTGAGTTTTCCAAATTTGCTGGCATATTGAGTACAGCACTATGGTTGGGGCATAGATTTGGATTACTGTGATATTGAATCGTTTGCCTTGGAGACGAACAAAGATCATTCTGTCGTTTTTGAGACTGCATGCAAGTAGCTCAGTCATGTCCAATCTTTGCAACCCCGTGCACTGTAGCACGCCAGGCTTCCCTCTCCATCAACAACTCCCGGAGCTTACTCAAACTCATGTCCATCAAGTAGGTGATGCATTTCAACCATCTCATCCTCTGCCATCACCTTCTCCTCCCACATTCATTCCTTCCAAGCTTCAGGGTCTTTCCTATTAGTTCAGTTCTTCACATCAGGTGTCCAAAGTATTGGAATTTCAGCTTCAGCATCAGTCCTTCCAATGAATTTTCAGGACTGATTTCCTTTAGGATGGACTGGATAGACCTCCTTACAGTCCAAGTGACTCTCAAGAGTCTTCCCCAACACCACAATTCAAAAACATCAATTCTTCAGCACTAAGATTTCTTCATAGTCCAACTTTCACATCCACACATGACTACTGGAAAAAAAAGCATAGCTTTGACTAAATGGACCTTGCTGGTAAAGTAATGTGTCTGCCTTTTAATTTGCTATGTAGATTGGTCATAGCTTTTCTTCCAAGGAGCAAATGTCTTTTAATTTCATGGCTGCAATCACCATCTTCAGTGATTTTGGAGCCCACAAAAATAAAGTTTCTCACTGTTTCCATTGTTTTCCCATCTTTTTGCCATGAAGTGATGGGACCAGATGCCATGATTTTAGTTTTCTGAATATTAAGCTTTAAGCCAACTTTTTCACTCTCCTTTTTTGCTTTCATCAGAAGGCTCCTTACTTCTTCTTCACTTTCTACCATAAACGTGGTGTCATCTGCACATCTGAGGTTATTGATACTTCTCCCAGAAATCTTGATTCCAGCTTGTGCTTCATCCAGCCCTGCATTTCCCATGATGTACTCTGCATGGAAGTTAAATAAGCAGGGTGACAATATAGAGCCTTGACATACTTCTTTCACTATTTGGAACTGGTCTGTTTTTCCATGTCCCATTCTAACTGTTGCTTCCTGACCTGTATACAGATTCCTCAAGAGGCAGGTCAGTTGGTATGGTATTCCCATCTCTTGAGGAATTTTCCACATTTTTTTGTGATGTGCACAGTCAAAGGCTTTGGCATAGTCAATAAGGCAGAGGTAGATATTTTTCTGGCACTCTTTTGCTTTTCTGATGATCCAACTGATGTTGGCAATCTGATCTCTGGTTCTTCTGCCTTGTCTAAATCCAGCTTGAATATCTGGAAGTTCATGGTTCATGTACTGTTGAAGCCTGGTGAGAAATTTTGAGCATTGCTTTGCTAGTGTGTGAGATGAGTACAACGGTACATTGGTTTGAGCATTCATTGGCATTGCCTTTCTTTGGGATTGGAATGGAAACTGACCTTTCCAGTCCTGTGGCCACTGCTGAATTTTCCAAATTTGCTGGCATATTGAGTATAACACTTTCACAGCATCATCTTTTAGGGTTTGAAATAGTTCAACTGGAATTCCTTCACCTCCACTAGCTTTGCTCATAGTGATGCTTCCTAAGGCCCACTTGACCTCACATTCCAGGATGTCTGGCTCTAGGTGAGTGATCACACCATCGTGATTATCTGGGTCATGAAGATCTTTTTTGTATAGTTCTTCTGTGTGTTCTTGTCACCTCTTCTTAATATCTTCTGCTTCTGTTAGGTCCATACCATTTCTATCCTTTATTGTGCCCATCTTAGCATGAAATATTCCCTTGGTATCTCTTATTTTTCTTGAAGAAACATCTAGTTTTTCCCATTCTATTATTTTCCTCTAATTTCTTTCCATTGATCACTGAGGAAGGCTTTCTTATCTCTTCCTGCTATTCTTTGGAACTCTGCATTCAAATGGGTATATCTTTCCTTTTTTGCTTTTCCTTTCACTTTTTTCTTTTCTCGCCTGTTTGTAAGGCCTCCTCAGGCAACCATTTGGCCTTTTTGCATTTCTTTTTCTTGTGGATGGTCTTGATCACTGCCTCTTGAACAATATCACAAACCTCCATCCATAGTTCTTCAGGCACTCTGTCTATCAGATCTAATCCCTTGAATCTATTTGTCACTTCCACTGTATAATCATAAGGGATTTGATTTAGGTCATACCTGAATGATCTATTGTTTTTCCCTACTTTCTTGAATTTGCATCTGAATTTGGCAACAAGGTGTTCATGATCTGACCCACAGTTAGCTCCTGGTCTTGTTTTTGCTAACTGTATAAAGCTTCTTCCATCTTTGTCTGCAAAGAATAAAAGTAAGTAAGTAAGTGTTAGTTGCCCAGTCGTGCCCAACTCTTTGCAACCCCATGGACTGCAGCCCACCAGGCTCTTCTGTCCATGTGATTTTCCAGGCAAGGATACTGGATTGGGTTGTCATTTCCTTCTCCAGGGGATCTTCCAGACCCAGGGATCGAACCCAAGTCTCCTCCATTGAAGGCAGATTCTTTACCGACTGAGCTACAAGGGAAGCCCAAAGAATATAATAAATCTGATTTTGGTATTGACCAAATGGTGATGTCCATGTGTAGAGTCTTCTCTTGTGTTGTTGGAAGAGGGTGTTTGCTATGGCCAGTGTGTTCTCTTGGCAAAACTCTGTTAGCTATTCACCTGCTTCAGTTGTACTCCAAGGCCAAATTTGCCTGTTACTCCAGGTGTTTCTTGACTTCCTACTTTTGCATTCCAGTCCGCTATAATGAAAAGCACATCTTTTGGGGGTATTAGTTCTAGAAGGTCTTGTAGGTCTTCATAGAATCATTCAATTTCAGCTTCTTCAGCCTTACTGGTCAGGGCATAGATTTAGATTACTGTGATATTGAATGATTTGCCTTGGAAACAGAGATCATTTCGTCATTTTTGAGATTGCATCCAAGTACTGTATTTTGGACTCTAAGGATTATATAAAAACAATGTATCCCGCTTGAGGACAGCTTTTCCTTCCTGAAAATCTGACTATTCCTGTTATTTTAAAACGTATACTATGGGAGTGATTCTGGTAAGATCTTTCTATTATTAAACTCTAATCCTGCATCTTAAAACGTATATTGTGGGGTGGGTCTGGTAAGATCTTTACAACCTTGAAACATTCTTTTGATTTATTTTAATAACTAATTAAAAAAGTATATAGCCCCTGTGCTAAGACTAGCGAGGGTGGTGCCCTCCATCCCCCTTCTGATGTCTATGTCTGAAGCTTTCTCTGTCCCATTTCATTGTAATAAAACTTCTGCCACAGAAGAGCCCTGAGTGATCAAGCCTGATGTCTGGTCTCGAAGCTAAATCTTTCTTCTTTGGACATCACAAATTCGATACCATTCACTGTATGCTATCACTTGGTTTAATTCTCAGCTGAAAATGTGTGCTACATTGTGAAGAAGTGTGCAGCTTCCTAAAGAACTATGAAACACCACTGACTCAGTGTCCTATAGCCTCCAGCTATTTTGTGAGTATGAAATAGTAGAAAGAGAGAGAGAGAGAAAAACAAAAGTCAATTTGTGCTCCAGCAGTCCTTACATGCCTTATTTATCATTGGGTAAGGCAAAGCAAAGACAGATGAAAGATCAAGGGCAGGAAATACGTGAAGTGTTCAAATGTACTGTGTAGTCAGTATATGCTGTAAAAAGTCAAAAAAGAAAAAAAATAATAACATTATCATACTTGTAGAAGCAGTCCATCTCTATGTAAGTTTAACATAGGGACACTGATCAAAGGACTTTATTTTAAAAGCCATGGGGGCTTTAGGAACCATCAGGAGAGACATCTGAGATAGTCTAGGGATTGGGGAGCTACCTTAAAAAGGTGTGTCTTAACTTGGTTTGAAACCTAGCAGACCTATGTAGAGGCCTTCCTGGTGAAAGGATCTCCAGTGAGTCCCCTGCTTGCTAGTAATTAGAGAAAAAAAAAAAAAAAAAAAAACTGTGGCCATATACTATGACTTCCAAGACCTTCCATGAGTAAAGAAAGAAAGAAACAAGCTGTAACATCTATCTTTAGAAAAGCTAATAGATGCAGAAACAAAGGCAGGACAGTCAGGCCTCTAGAGCAATAACTATAACTTAAACCCACCTCATAGACTCCTAGTTCTGTCTCAAAGGTAAAATCTAATGCACATTTCTCAGTTCTTTTTCAGAAACCAGACCCCAATCAGATGGAGAGTGATGACCATTAGCACGTAGACCACAGACCAGTTGGAGCCTGAACATTGATAATTTATCCCCGGTGGCATATCTGGTTGCTTCAAACTCATAACTCAGAGAACTGTGCAACAGCTCATCACATTCCCCAGAATACTCTCCCTAACCTTGCTGTCACAGTCCCTTCCCTGAAAGCACTCAGAGAGTTCAGGTCTTTTGAGCATTAGCCACTCTGTATTCTTTGTTTGGAACCTTGCAATAAATGTAATACTTTCCTCCAAAAAGTACAGCAGATTGGCTTGGCCGCACATCATGTCACTGGACCCAAGTTTGGTTCAGTAACAGGTTTCCCCCCAAGAACGGACCAGAGACAAAGACTTATGTACAGGCAGGTTTTTTAGGTGATTCCAGAAAGCACAAGTGAGAAAATGGTCAGAGTGAGAAAGGAACAAAGGAAAACCCAATACAGTCTTCATTATCAAGGGGCCTACCACAAGGATAAGGTGCTTGATCAAAAGGATGCTGCAAATATTGCATGAATATTCAAAACTGTAAAAGAAAAAAGTAAGAAGGAATTTTACTTTTATCTATTGAGTTATCTCAAGTAGTTTTTCTGTTGGTTGTGAAAGCATGGTTTGACATATATTCTTTCCTCATTGTTTCATATTTGATCAACTAAATAAGACAGAAAATGAGATTGGGAATATCTGAAGGAGAAATAGTGATTAGCCTGAGAGATGTATGATACAGTATTTAAAGGCATAAACTTTGAAGTTACACAAACTTTGTTTTGAAACTGATTATATATATACTTATTAATGGGGCCATTGGAAATACAGTTTCCTCATTTGCAAAATAAATATATTATCACAAATTTTGTACTGTTATTATTGTGTTAATTAAATGATATGATATACGTAAATATCTTAACCCAACCTGATTCACAGTAAATATTCCTGCTTGATTTTACTGCTTCAAGAGATGAAATGTGCCTTAGGCAGAGAAAATAACTGCAACAGTTGAAAAATAGTTTGCACACTGATCTCTTAGATTTAGCCTAGCTAATCTACATTTTTAAACTATTTTATGTGTTCCTATTGAATAAAAATGAGATATTCATTTTCCTAATTTGAATACCAAGATCTTTAGTTATGCATAGACCTCTTCATATATACACTACATCCAAACTTGGTGCATAGTTGATTTTCCAGAGTTATATCAGAAATTGAAGTATAATATGACCCTATTTTGTGATATTTCTGCATTAATTAGATCATCTAAAGAAAAAAGAAAAACAAGAGTGCCACTCTTTCATTATTTCTAATTCTATTTTATTTAAAAACAATTTCCACCACACTCTTTGAGATTCTATGGCAGTATTTTAACTCCAAAAAGACTATTGCTGCTGCTGCTGCTGCTGCTAAGTCGCTTCAGTCGTGTCTAACTCTGTGCGACCCCATAGACGGCAGCCCACCAGGCCTCGATGTCCCTGGGATTCTCCAGGCAAGAACACTGGAGTGGATTGACATTTCCTTCTCCAATGCATGAAAGTGAAAAGTGAAAGTGAAGTTGCTCAGTCCTGTCAGACTCTTTGTGACTCCATGGACTGCAGCCTACCAGGCTCCTCTGTCCATGGGATTTTCCAGGCAAGAGTACTGGAGTGGGTTTCCATTGCCTTCTCCAAAAAACTATTCAGTTCAGTTCAGTCACTCAGTCGTGTCCGACTCTTTGCAACCCCATGAATCGCAGCACGCCAGGCCTCCCTGTCCATCACCAACTCCCAGAGTTCACTCAGATTCACGTCCATCGAGTCAGTGATGCCATCCAGCCATCTCATCCTCTGTCGTATTACTATCTTCTAAATCAGAATTTGACAAACTACAGCTCACTGACCAAATCTAGCCTCCTCTTTTGTTAATAAAGTTGTTTTGGAACACAGTATTATTCATTTATTTAGATGACCTCATAAATCAACAAATGCAATGCCTTTTGATTTGCCAATGAAAAAAATAATATATCAAGCAGGTTAGAACATTCACTCGAAGTTACAGGGCAAGTCAGTGACAGAACATAAGACCTAGTGCCCAGTTTCCTCTTTGATATTTCAATGCATTCCAATTTGAAAGTAAGTTTACCCTTTTAATTAATGGGGATGACATACACAACCTATGGTTCCTTAGAAGTTTGAGCTAATTTATAAAAAGTAAAGCTTGCTTTTCTTCATGCAATTTTGTCAAATACTGATAAAATAAAAAGTGAAATCTGTTGAAAATACTAGATTATGCTCTCCTTGTTTGGGCAATCTCCCTCCAAAAATAACAAAATATACATAAAAGCATACATCTGTATAGCTGATAGCCAAATCAATAGAGAGGCAATATCATATTGCATAAAAATGTGGGAATTTGAGTGAAATTTCTAAAATTTATAAATTATAAGACATTTATTTTAATATTTCAAATTCACTTAGCCCTTAGATTTTAATATAAAGATGAAATGAAATAATCTGAAGCTATAAACAGAAAAACAAAATTGATCAAAGAAGAGGATCATCAAGGAAACTAATGTGACTGTTTACTAAAATCTCACAATATGTATCTGCAGAATTTGTGGCATTTAAATTCTAGAAACAGAGGTCTTTGAGCCATTCTGCCTTTAGCTCAGTGGCTTTTGCAGAAAGGCATTCCTTTCCATATACCTCAAGCTCTTCAAAGAACTATTAGAGAGTAAATGAAAGCAGTAGCTATATCATGTAGATAAGTAATATCCTTGGACATTTACTGCCTAAAGGCATAACATGAGAGAGAGGAGCACTATATTGACCACTGGTTTAACAGCTATTTTGTTGTTGTTGTTGTTCAGTCACTAAGTCGTGTCTCACTCTTTGTGACCCCATGTGCTATAGCCAGGCTCCTCTGTCCTCCACTATCTTTAGTTTGCTCAAATTCATGTCCATTGAAAAAAGAAATATCTGCATTCTAGTGCTACACTGGACTCTCCAGGTGGAGATGGATAAATGTGTAAAGTAACCACTTCCCTAATGACACCATCATAAAATGACACATTAAGGTTTGCTAGTTAGTGGCTAAAACTGATTAACAAATTTAATTTTCCTGCTTTGGTCTTGTCATCTGGGCACCAGGAAGGTAGCATATTAATCAAGGTTTATCATAAATTTTAAAATGAACACACTGGCAAAAATGGACATAGATGTACTGCACACACACACACACACACACACACACACACATGATATTGCATTAATATGATGGGACATGTTAATTTAAAAATGATGTAGATTATCATTCTTTCTCTTTAGTAGAGCTTCAATAAGTCAAATAAACAGAAATGAAGTTTATTAAATCAAAGATAAGAAAATTGATTACTTGACTTGTCCATTCCACTCTATGGATGCACTTAAAGACCTGGAAGATATACATGTATGAAGAGTTGTGGAATCCATTTAACAGATAGTACCACCTATTGTGAGCGACTTCACTTCACTCACTTTATACATTATCACTGGAGAAGGAAATGGCAACTCACTCTAGTATTCTTGCCTGGAGAACCCCATGGACAGAGGAGCATGGCAGGCTGTGGTCCATGGGGTCTCAGAGAGTCAGACACAACTGAAGTTACTGAGCATGAGCACCACCTATTGTGGGAAGGAAGATAAAATATTCTGTTCTGGTTTTACATCCCTAATCAGTTAGTGCCAACACTAATACTTTGGTCTCTTCTAGGTCTGTATAAAAGTTACAACAACTCTGAAACCAGTGTGAGAGTTTATTCACAGTTTGCCTCTCATTTTATCAAAGCCGTTGAACTCAATTTACATGAAGGAATTCTAGACAGGCTCTCCATGGACTTATGCAAGTGATCACCAAAGATTCTATCCCTATGGATGAACCAACTATGACTAGCACATATGTGAAATGAAGAGAAACTAATGGCTTTGTAGTGTAAACACCTACTATAAGATACATTTTGACTTAGGAGATAATCAAAGATGCAATTCTGATATAGCTAAAATTCCAAAATATAGAAATGCAATTAATCATCTTTCTTGGAAGGAAAAACATGCATTTGGAGAGTTGAAACCATCACAAATGTCTAACCAAAGGCTTTAAATACTATTTATCAGGTAGAGATATCTGTACTTTATAAAGTGCACTTGTATATGCTTCAAGATATAGTATGAGTATTTTATAGTGAAAGATAGAATAAGAAGGGATAGTGCCTTAATCAAGAATATTTTATTGTATAAATGCCCCCATGACAGACAGCATAACACTGTAAATGCATATTATACACTCCAAGCTGTTTCAACAGTAATAGAATACTTCTGCACTGAACTCTTCAGTGTGTAATAAATGTTATAAACATTACAGAGTATCAAAATCATCTGCAGGGTTTCTGCCCATTATAATGCAGTTTTAAAATTTTCTATTTATACTTTATGTTTTATGATCAGAGAGTTCTGCAAGCCAAGTGAGTTACCAATCATTTATATCTCTGATAATCTTAATATTAGAATAATAAATGCAGCCCAGCATGACTGATGATTATGCAGTAAGGAGATTAGTTCACCATTGTACTGACAGATAATTTTGTTCCCATTATACCTAAGGTCTCAATTCAAACAATTATTACCTTGTAAGTTGGTCCTCATATTCTTTTAAAGAAAGAAAAGAGTATTAGACAAGTTCTTTGGATTTACTCAAGCAACAATATGTAGTATCATTGCTAGAATGATAAATGAAAGGTAACATTTTAAGATAAACATTAAATTTGTCTTCAGGGTGTACTTTCACATTGTGCTCTTATGTTAATCCTATCTTTATTTAAAATCAGTCCCTGGTATCAGAAGAGACATTCAAGTATAGTACCTCATCTTTCTTATTTATGTTGCAATTGATGTAAAAAAGAAAATCTTCATTGGGATTGGGATTTGGAGAGAGAATAAATAATTTTTCTCACAACTGTAATTTCTTCAGTTTTTCTCTTATATTACAGAAATATAAGTAGACACTTATTCTGTTATCAGTAGTATGACATAATAAAAAGTGGTTACCTATATTTGGCTTGGTCTTATGTTTGAGACAAAAGCACTCCAGTACTCTGAGATGGCACAGTTAATACTTCTTTTCCAAAATACTGTGTGCTCTAGCTGTTATCTTTATTCTGCTACCTAGTGTAGGATAAAGATACAACTAGAGGACAAAGGGTAAAAGAGGACCACATGAGAAAGGAAGCTAACTTGGTGTTTGGGGTGAAAATATCACCTGTTTTCATTACTCTCTCTTCTTTTTAAGACAATTTAAGATTCAACAGGCCAAATGAACTGTTGTATCAAGACAGTGTGATATTATTCTATACAGTATCTATCAGAAATAGAAACTGTTTCTGATATCATTTTTAAATACAAAGATGCAGCGGACAAAGAAGATGAGAGGCAAGAAGAAGTTTGAGGTTGGAGTTTGAATTGAAATATTTGTTTTATCTACTTAACGGTGTTTGTGCTTTCACTTCAGTCGTGTCTAACTCTATGCAGCCCTATGGACTGTAACCCACCAGGCTCCTCTGTTCATAGGATTCTCCAGGCAAGAATACTGGAGTGGGTTGCCATGCCTTCTCCATGAGATCTTCCCAACCCAGGGACTGAACCCACGTGTCTTATGTCTCCTGCATTGGCAGGTAGGTTCTTTACCACCAGTGCCACCCAGTAAATACCGTTTAATGGTATTAAAATTCAATTCAGTACGATGTGATTTTATGAGGTCCAACTATCTAAATTGTTGGTTCTTGATTACATATTTTACTAAGTTTTTCTGAATTGCATAAACCAATCCATTATATGAAATTTTTTAAAGCAATGCTGCAATTTAACAAATTTTATTTATTACACGTCTCTTGCTTTTCATAGACAAATATTGAAAGAGTTTCAAATGTATTGAGAAACCAGAGAGAAAAATCCTTTGGTGGTTAGTTAAATCTCTGGGGTCTCCAAAATACTCTAAAAATATTATAAATCCATTTCCTTTGATTTTCATATTTTTGAGTTACTATGGCTGTATAAGTGGGTGATTATGATGGCTTTCAAAAAGCTTCAGACCAACCTAATATCTACACAGAAAAACAGAGCAAACTGAAATATACACAGTTCTGTATTCAGACCCAAATTTATATAGGGTCATTAGAAAAAAATGTTGCTTAAATTGTAGCTGGATGCTACTGACATGATTTTGTATAAATCACTAGTAGAGCCCAGCTACAACTTAAAAAACATCTTTCTCTGATAACCCTATATAAACTTGGTTCTTCCTTCTTAATATCTAAAAGGATAGAACTCTACTTACTTATGGTGCTTACCGTAATTTATACTCATATATGCGATTATATTCATGTTTGTATATATCTGTATACATATTTATATTTGCTTCATAATATCTATATTTCTTTTTAAATATAACTTTATTTACTTTAATTGGAGGTTAATTACAATGTTGTATTGGTTTTGCCATACATCAATATGAATCCACCACAGGTATACACGTGTTCCCCATCCTGAACCCCCTACCCTCCTCCCTCCCTGTACCATCCCTCTGATTCATCTCAGTGCACCAGCCCCAAGCATCCAGTATCATGCATCAAACTTGGACTGGCGACTCGTTTCATATATGATATTGTACATGTTTCAATGCCATTCTCCCAAGTCAATCCACGCTCGCCCTCTCCCACAGAATCCAAAAGACTGTTCTATATATTTGTGTCTCTTTCACTGTCTCACATACAGGGTTATCATTACCATCTTTCTAAATTCCATATATATGCATTAGTATAATAATAACATAATATAATAGAAAGATAATATAATCCATTTTGAGTTTATTTTTTGTGTATGGTGCTACAAAGTGTTCAAATTTCATTCTTTTACAAGTGGTTGACCAGTTCTCCCAGCACCACTTGTTAAAGAGACTGTCTTTAATCCATTGTATATTCTTGCCTCCTTTGTCAAAGATAAGGTGTCCATAGGTGCTTGGATTTATCTTGGGCTTTCTGTTTTGTTCCACTGATCTATATTTCTGTCTTTGTGCCAGTACCATATTGTCTTGATGACTATGGCTTTGTAGTAGAGCCTGAAGTCAGGCAGGTTGATTCCTCCAATTCCATTCTTCTTTCTCAAGATTGCTTTGGCTATTTGAGTTTTTTTTATTTCCATACAAATTGTGAAATTATTTGTTCTAGCTCTATGAAAAATACTGTTGGTAGCTTGATAGGGATTGCATTGAATCTATAGATTGCTTTGGGTAGCATACTCATTTTCACTATATCGATTCTTCCAATCCATGATCATGGTATATTTCTCCATCTATTAGTGTCCTCTTTGATTTCTTTCATCAGTGTTTTATAGTTTTCTATATATAGGTCTTTAGTTTCTTTAGAGGGATATATTCCTAAGTATTTTGTTCTTTTCATTGTAATGGAATTGTTTCCTTAATTTCTCTTTCTATTTTCTCATTACTAGTGTATAGGAATGCAAGTGATTTCTGTGTATTGATTTTGTATCCTGCAACCCTACTATATTCATTGATTAGCTCTAATAAGTTTCTGGTGGAGTCTTTAGGGTTTTCTATGTAGAGGAACATGTCATCTGCAAACAGTGAGAGTTTTACTTCTTCTTTTCCAATTTGGATTCCTTTTATTTCTTTTTCTGCTCTGATTGCTGTGGCCAAAACGTCAAAACTATGTTGAATATTAATGGTAAAAGTGGGCGCCCTTGTCTTTTTCCTGACTTTAGGGGAAATGCTTTCAATTTTTCACCATTGAGGATAATGTTTATTGTGGGTTTGTCATATATAGCTTTTATTATGTTGAGTTATGTTCCTTCTATTCCTGCTTTCTGGAGAGGTTTTTTTGTTTTTTTTTGTTTGTTTGTTTTCTATTATAAATGGATATTGAATTTTATCAAAGGCTTTCTCTGCATCTATTGAAATAATCATATGGTTTTTATTTTTCAGTTTGTTAAGTGGTGTATTACATTGATTGATTTGTGGATATTGAAGAACCCTTGCATCACTGGGATAAAGCCCACTTGGTCATGGTGTATGATCTTTTTAATATGTTGTTGGATTTTGATTGCTAGAATTTTGTTAAGGAATTTTGCATCTATGTTCATCAGTGATATTGGCCTGTAGTTGTGACATCTTTGTCAGGTTTTGATATTAGGGTGATGGTAGCCTAGAGAATGAGTTTGGAAGCTCACTTTCCTCTGCAAATTTCTGGATGGGTTTGAGTAGGATAAGTGTTAGCTCTTCTCGAAATTTTTGGTAGAATTCAGCTGTGAAGCAGTCTGGACCTGGGCTTTTATTTGCTGGAAGATTTCTGATTAGTTTCAATTTCCGTGCTTGTAATAGGTCTGTTAAGATTTTCTATTTCTTCCTGGTTTAGTTTTGAAAAGTTGTACTTTTCTAAGAATTTGTCCATTTCTTCCACGTTGTCCATTTTATTGGCATATAATTGTTGATGGTAGTCTCTTATGATCCTTTGTATTTCTGTGTTGTCTGTTGTGATTTCTCCATTTTCATTTCTAATTTTATTGATTTGATTTTTCTCTCTTTGTTTCTTGATGAGTCTAACTAATGGTTTGTCAATTTTATTTATCCTTTCAAAGAACCAGCTTTTGGCTTTGTTGATTTTTGCTATGGTCTCTTTTGTTTCTATTTCTGCCCTAATTTTTAAGATTTCTTTCCTTATACTAACCCTGGCATTCTTCATTTCTTTCTTTTCTAGTTTCTTTAGGTATAGAGTTAGGTTATTTATTTGACTTTTTTCTTGTATCTTGAGGTATGCCTGTGTTGCTATGAACTTTCCCCTTAGTACTGCTTTTAGTGTTCCATAGGTTTTGGATTGTTATGTTTTCATTTTCATTCATTTCTATGCATATTTTGATTTTTTTTTATTTCTTTTGTGATTTGTTGGTTATTCAGCAGCGTGTTGTTCAGCCTCCATATGTTGGAATGTTTAATCGTTTTTCTCCTGTAATTGAGATCTAATCTTACTGCATTATGGTCAGAAAAGATGCTTGGAATGATTTCATTTTTTTTTTTTTTTTTGAATTTACCAAGGCTAGATTTATGGCCCAGGATGTGATCTATCATTGAAAAGGTTCTGTGTGCACTTGAGAAAAAGGTGAAATTCATTGTTTTGGGATGAATTGTCCCATAGATATCAAATAGGTCTAACTGGTCTATTGTGTCATTTAAAGTTTGTGTTTCCTTGTTAATTTTCTGTTTAGTTGATCTATCCATAGGTGTGAGTGGGGTATTAAAGTCTCCCACTATTATTGTGTTATTGTTAATTTCCCCTTTCATACTTGTTAGCATTTGTCTTACATATGAGGTGCTCTTATCTTG
>SJYR01001963.1:52977-64274 GCA_006410655.1 Kobus ellipsiprymnus | reverse complement strand
ATTTCATGGCCGCAATCACCATCTGCAGTGATTTTGGAGCCCAAAAAAATAAAGTCTGACACTGTTTCTACCTTTTCCCCATCTATTTCCCATGAAGTGATGGGACTGGAGGCCATGATCTTTGTTTTCTGAATGTTGAGCTTTAAGCCAACTTTTTCGCTCTCCTCTTTCACCTTCATCAAGAGGCTTTTTAGCTCCTCTTCACTTTCTGCCATAAGGGTGGTGTCATCTGCCTATCTGAGGTTATTGATATTTCTCAGCAATCTTGATTCCAACTTGTGTTTCTTCCAGTCCAGCGTTTCTCATGATGTACTCTGCATAGAAGTTAAATAAGCAGGATGACAATATACAGCCTTGATGTACTCCTATTAGTTTCCAGTGATTAAGATGGAAAAGTGAAATACTTCGAAGTTATCTCATTTTTAGTCGACAGAAATCATTCATTAGTTTGCTTAAACTCAATTTTATCTAGAATTGCATCACTTTTACCAGTTTAAAAAATAATTTATCTTTTCAATATGAATACTTTGTGTCTCTAAGCAAGATTTCTCAAGATCAGGACTACTGACATTTTGAGCTGGATAATTATTTGTTGTCTGGGGCTGTCATGTACATTGCAATTTGTTTAATAGGATCCTGAAATTAATTCAATACACGAGTATAACCTTCCCCACCACCAGCACACACTTACACTCACATGCACGCAAACACAATACACCCCACATGCAGAAACACCAGGTTGTGACAAGCAAGACTGTCTCCAGATATCAAATGTCTACTGCACAAATAATCTCCCCAGCTGAGCAACACAGCTCTAAAATTACACTAACTGTCATATACAGAAGGTGCAGTCATGCATTTCTCAAGGCGAAAATAAACTTAAAAGTTACATAGTCTAGTAATCATTCCTATCACAAATAATTAATTTAAATAGGAGAGGTCTAAGAAATTGACTAAGGTCGCACAAAGTTAGGATTTGAACCCAACTTTTCCAACACTTCTCAAATGTCTTAAACTTAATTCACAATAAGGGAAAATATAACATGTCATAGAAATTATGAATTAATGCGAATCCAGTGGTTGTTTTCTATTTACTGACATACTTAAGTTAAATAAATGATTCATAGTGATATATATTTTAATAGGTACTCCTTGTTCAGTAAAGTCGGTTAATATTTTTATAATCCTTGGAGAAGGAAATGACAACCACTCCAGTATTCTTGCCTAGAGAATCCCATGGACAGAGAAGCCTGGTGGACTAACACTTCTTTCTTATGAAACTAAAATACTCAAATAAAATGTTACTTTACTTAAAACTCAAATCCTAATGCATATATTATTAATATACAAGAATAAAAAATGTTTGTAATTTGAGTTTAAAATGTCAGTGACTCAATCATATGTGTTAAATATAGCTGTTTATATTGAAAATATTCCATATTGAAAAGAATTAATTAGAAAAGGTTAAAATATGGAGTTTTTTTTTTTTTNCTGCAATGCTCCTCTTTTCATTAAAGCAGTTTAGTTTACATGGTTGGCTTTGAATTATAAGAAAACCCTGAAACTTCCCTCGGATTTGACGTTCTCAGACCATCATCAGAGCAACTAACTTTATCCCCAAATAAGTAATCCACTCCTGCTCCTTACCAACTGGGCACAAGTTGCCACTGCAACTCAATGCTTTTTTTTTTTTTTTAAACATATTTGGAAGTTTTCATTATCCCCAGATTTTTGTCTGACAGAGATTACTATACTATGTGTGAGTGTGTATATGTAAGTTATAAAAAGTCAAAATTTAAATGCGCTTTACTTACTGAATTAAAATTTTGCTAAATGTTATCTTTACAATTCACCCAGTTGTATGTCTGGAACATATTGCACACATTTTTCATCTTAGCTCTTTTTTTTTTGCTGCTGCTGTATAAAATAATTCAAATTTACTATAATAAACCTCTCTAGTTGAGAGGTCCGAAATGGCCTTACTAGGCTAACATCAAGGTGTCAAAAAGGCTGTGTTCCTTTCTGGAACCTCTTTTCTTATATTTTTCGTTTTCCAAAGGTTGCCCATATTCCTTCATTTGTGCCCCACTTCTTCCATCTTCTAAACCAACCACATCAAATCCTTCTCTCTTTTTTTACAGTCATAACTCTTTTTCTGACCATACCTGGGAAAAGTTCTTAAGTTTTAAAAATTCCTGATTACATGGGTTCTACTTGCTAGATAGTCCAGGTATTGTCAAGTTACCTAATCATGTATATAAAGTCCTTCTTTCCATGTACAGTACTGTATTCAAAGGTTCTTGGAATTATGTGGACAATACTAAAAAACTAAGATCATGGCCTCTGGTTTCACCACTTTATGGCAAATAGAAAGGAAAAAGTGGAAGCAGTGACAGATTTTATGTTTTTGGCCTCCAAAGTCACTGTGGACTGTGATTGCAGCCCTGAATTAAAAGACACTTGCTCCTCGGTAGGAAAGCTATGATAAGCTGCTGCTGCTAAGTCACTTCAGTTGTGTCCGACTCTGTGCAACCCCATAGATGGTAGCCCACTAGGCTCCCCTGTCCCTGGGATTCCCCAGGCAAGAGTACTGGAGTGAAGTGCCATTGCTTTCTCCAATTATAAGCTTAGAGAGCATATTAAAAAGTAGATGCATCACTTTGACTACAAAGGTCCAAAAAGTCAAAGTTTTTCCAGTAATCATGTAAAGTATGAGAGTTGGACCATAAAGAAGACTGAGTACTGAAGAAGTGAAGCTTTCTAATCATGGTGCTGGGAGAGACTTCTGACAGCCCCTTGGACAGCAAGGAGATCAAACCAGTAAATCCTAAAGGAAATCAACCCTAAATATTCACTGCAAGGACTGATGCTGAGGCTGAAACTCCAATATGTTGGCCACCTGATGAGAAGAGTCAACTCTTTGGAAAAGACTATGATGCTAGGAAAGATTGAAGGCAAAAGGAGAAGGGGATGGCAGAGGATGAGATGGTTAGATACCACCACTGATTCAATTAGCATGAATGTGAGCACTTTGGAAGATAGTGGAGAATAGAGAAGCCTGGTGTGCTACTGTCCATGGGGACACAAAGAGTCAAACTTGACTTAGCAACTGAACAACAAAGACAACAACATATTTCAAGAGTCATTATCTTTCCCGTCACACTTCTGTGTGGTACTTTTTCTCACTCACAGGACAACTGAGACTGATAATATCTCAAAAAATGATCATTTTATCTATAAGTGATTTACCAAAACTATTTTTATGCTTAGAGACAAAGCAAAGGGGTGGGAGGGGATGTTAGAAGTGAAAGTCCTGCCATTCTCAATGCAAAGCACTGAGCTTTTATATTAAGGTCTTTATCTTCCATTTAGAGATAGAAAATTCACATATGGCTTTTTGGAAATACTATTGTAATGGATAAATTCAGCTAAGAAAATAAGCTTTCTCCATTTTTTTAGGGAGTATACTTTGGTCTTTATTTCTCTTAAGCTTGAATATATATTAAGTATTGAATTGGTTCTTGACCTTTGATAGCTTAATAAACAGCTTTGCAACTCTACAGTTTAATTATCTTTACATTGCTTAAAAAAAAAAAAAACAAAAAACTCACCAAATGTTTTCTGCTGAGGATTTTCACTAAAATAAATCATCTGGCATTTTACTGGCAGGTGTGGAGGGAAACATGCTATCCAAATATACATAAAAACACACCCCAAAATGGACAAACACTTATAGAAAAATAGTTTTGTAATTTTAACAAAATGTCTTTGATACTGACTTACATAACTCCCAGCATATTACCTGACTAATAGAATACATTTAAGACATTGTAAATTAATATATTATCCTTAAAAGATGGAGCTGATTAAGACCATTCTTAAATTTATAGTAGAACATTTTGTCCATGTAGATGGGATATAATGACAGTGAGAATATAATATTGAGTTAAGGAGGTCAAAAACTTCACCTGCCAATGTAGGAGATGCAGGTTCAATCCCTGGGTCAGGAAGATCCCCTGGAGGAGGAAATGGCCACCCATAGCAGTATTCTTGCCTGAAAAATAAAGAGGCAAGAGGGATGAGACTGACAGGCTATAGTCCAAAGGATGGCAAAGAGTTGGACACAACTGAGTGACTATGCACACAGCAAGGAGATCAAACCAATCAAAGCTAAAGGAAATCAACCCTGAATATTCACTGGAAGGACTGATGCTGAAGCTGAAGCACCAATACTTTGGCCACCTGATGTGAAGAGCCAACTCATTGGAAAAAACCCTGATGCTGGAAAGACTGAAGGCAAAAGGAGAAGCGGGCAGCAAAGGATGTGAAGGTTAGATAGTATTACCTAGTCAATGGACATGAATTTGAGCAAAATCCCGGAGACAGGGAAGGACAAGGAAGCCTGGTATGGTGCAGTACAGTGTCATAAAGAGTTGAACAGGACTTGGTGATTGAACAACAACAATAGTGAATTACTTTCTGCCAAAATACTTTTTTATCACTATCACAAATATATATTCTGAAAATTTTTAAAGATTAATTTTATTTTTTTCTTTTTTCAAGTTTTAAGCTGAAATATGACCTATATATGGGCTTCCCTGGTGGCTCAGACAATGAAGAACCTACCTGCAATGAGGGAGACCCAGGTTTGACTCTTGGGTCAGGAAGATCCCCTGGAGAAGGGAATGGCTACCCACTCCAGTACTCTTGCCTGGAGAGTTCCATGGACTGAGGAGCCTGGTGGGCTATAGTCCATGGGGTTGCAAAGAGTCAGACACCACTGAGTGACTGTAACATGATCTATATATAGAAAGAAAAAGAACAAATTATAAATGTACAGCTCAATGGGACAACAAAAAAAAAATGACTGTTGTGTAAACATGCTGCTGCCGCCAACTCTTTGTGACCCTGTGAGCTGTAGCTCACCAGGCTCTTCTGCCCATGGGATTTCCCAAGCAAGAATATTGGAGTGGGTTATCATTTCCTTCTCCATGGGATCTTCCTGACCAAGGAATTGAACCCACATCTCCTGCTTGGCAGGCAGATTCTTTACCACTGAGACACCCAGGAAGCCCCGTATAACAATAGATTTGTTTAATAATTATTAGAGTCCCCCCAAAGTCTCCTCATAGCCTCTACATCTACTGTTCCCTATCAACTTTTCAAAGTTAACTATTATCCTGGCTTCTAAAGCCAAAATTGCTTTCTCTTATTTTTTTTTTTTTTTTGAGTTTTATAAGAATGGAATCATGCAATGTGATCTCTTTTGGTTTATTTGATTTATCCATGTTGCTATATGTAGCTCTGTGGCCTTCCCAGGTAGCATTAGTGATAAAGAACCCACCTACCAATAAAGGAGACGTCAGAGACATAGGTCTGTTTCCTGGGTCAGGAGGAGTGCATGGCAACCTACTCCAAAATTCTTGCCTGGAGAATCCCATGGACAGAGGAGCCTGGCAGGCTACAGTCCACAAAGGTTCAAAGAAACAGGCATGACTGAAGAGACTTAGTATGCAGACATGCACATGTGGCTCTAGTTTGTTCATTTTCATTAGAGTATGACATTCCATTATACAAACATATGTATGTTTTTGGTAGATGGCTTAACATTTTTTCATTAAAATACTGCTGCTAAGTGAAAAACTATTAAGGGAAATCAACTTTTCATTAAATTCGATTGGAAAATCTTTATGTATTCCATTTTAACTCAAAATATCCAAAATAATTACATGAAGTCTTTATTGTCTGATGAAAAATCACCACCAGAATCAAGTGCTTTCTTTTATGTGATGGATACATGTAAGAATCTAGTTGGAAAGGGCATTCCTTTCTGTACTTAAGCATCACTGACACTAATTCTATGACTGACTAGTCACCTCTTCATAAAATGTGTCTTGGCAATTTTCCAAAGACAATGAGGAACACAAATTTAAATTATTAATAAATACTGAAAGAATAAAATTCTACCTCTCTCTGGGTAGCCTCCTCATTTTTAAACATTATTAATTTAGGTTTTATATATCTACCTTTTCTAAGGCTACCATTATTTCATCACAGTTCTTAGAATATGACAATTATTCAAATTAATTTCCCCTTTCAAAGTACTGATGGCTTGTGAAAATAGATTCAGAGAGATAGCTTGAAAAAGTGCTATTTGCCTGTCTCTCTCCAACTCACGTTTACTGAATAAATAGCATTTCCTCCATTTGAGCCATTCTTATGTTTTACTTTGTAAGCATCAAATGTCTATTTAAAGATACAAAAATGAGAGTCAAGAAGACTGATACTTTTTTGAATGAAGACATCAGGTAAGAATTTTGGGTCAAATGTAGGGACAACCAAAATAACAAATTTATGGCAATCATTCAGTAAGCATAACTACTGTATTTTGGAGAATTGCCTCAATACAACCCAGGAATTTTAAAATATATATATATTAAGTATCTCTCTTACTTATTAAAAAGGACTTTTACATAGCTTTCTAGTGATTCATTTAATAGTAATATGAATCAAAAAGAAATAAATTAAAATGTAGGGGAAAGCTGCATACAAAAAGAGTCATCAGAAGAGAAAATAGCTTGTAATAGTCTGACCTCTTCCCATTCATTATATTACAAGATTCTGGATTTACATGTTTTTCATAATTTGAATGGCTTCAAATAAAAAAATGCTAATATGGAGCAGTGGGTTTGAGATTTGACCATTTATAATGTATAAATGGATATTTGAGAAGCTGAGATGTGATTTCTTCATGATGAATATTATATACTAAAACCAAAATGACTTTAATCAAGAATCTAACAAGTTGCCAGGAAGGACTTATGTAAGTGGACATCATTTCTGAAACCTGTAATTCTCCCTAGCTCTAAATAATCTACATGGATGATTCTGTCCTTGAAATTGCAAACAATCAACCACAACCAAGATTTTTCAGAAAAGTTTTTCCGTGATCTGCCCAAGTAAAATGAGCAAAACCCACTGTCAGTGCAAATTACCTTGTAGGAATATTCTAGGTAATTCAATTCATGTGAAATAATGGAAAATAAGATGATTGTCTATTAGCTGAATTGTTTTGGGCTTTCTCTAGCCCTAGAGATATTTTAGAAAGGTCAAATAAATGAATGAATATTTTAAAAAGAAAGAAAGGAAAACTATGGCAACTTAAATATTACCCTATGAGATTACCTTCAGACTTGTCTCATGCCTCCTGTACACTCAAGAGGTCACACAAGATTATAAGTAGAACTCTGTCTCAGGTTCTCTAATGCTGTCAGAACTCAGCACTGTCCAGTTGATCACTGTGATGATCATACCGTAAAGTGCCAGAAAGATATTGTTAGCAACAGTGTCAGAGATTTGCAAACATTTGTGCATCAATAATCTCCAAATTACTCATTCAAAATAACAAAGAATCAAATATAAGGAGCATGGCAATTTTCTGAAGGATCTGAGTATCTTGTTATCGGTGTTCTTGTTTGTTTTAGATTATTCAGATCTTAGTAAAATAATTCCATTTCCCTTTTGGTCATCTATTAAAGAATATTGATGACTTGAGGTTCTGGGTGGGCAATAAGAGACACTTAAAATGCTTAAATGCTTTAGTTGTCTCTTCCAGTTAAATAATGGCTACAGATGAGGGGGATTAAAAGTGTTTATATCAGTTTTGTTCAAGCTCAGGCTCTGTCTTCTTGTCAGTTTTGTAAGGCACACATTTGTATGCACACACACACACACACTCCTTTACACTGTAGTTCTTCATTCAATATCTGCTGAGTGTCTTTTCTATTTCAGACACAGTCCTAGGTTCTGTGATGGGAGAAAATGGATAAGGCAAAGTCGTTGTCAAACACAGACTTGAAGTTGAGTTACTTCCTATTCTATGTTAATTAATTGAAACAATTAGGGTTCAAATGTCTTAATGTAATTAATCAGAATTTTTAATCTCACAAAAGAACTTGAATCTTTTTGATAATATGTGAAATATTTAATTTCATGGTCAAGATTATTTGGGAAAGAAAGGCCCTCAAAGTTCAAAAGATTATTTTCATGTGGTGACTTGGAGATATAAATCAGATGCCATCTATGCAGCACTCTGAATGTCATGCCACGGAGCTCCACAAAGGCCTTAGTGTCACTTTCCGCTGCCTTGAGAAAGCAATCAACAGCAGCCAGAGGACTGGCTTTCACTTTGAACTCCTGGGCACAGCTTCCTGAATCTAGCATTTCTATACTTCAGGTTCATGGTGGGGATTAGAGGCAGAGTATGGAAACATCGGTCGTATGTCCTATGGCTCTCTCCAGATTCTTTTCCTTCCAGTATTTTGTCATCTTTGTTCCTTTATTTGGGCTTCCCTGGTGGCTCAGACAGTAATATGCCTGCAATGAGGGAGATCTGGGTTCTATCCCTGTGTTGGGAAGATCCCCTGGAGGAGGACATGGCAGCCCACTCCAGTATTCTGGCCTGGAGAATCCCCATGGTCTGAGGAACCTGGTGGGCTACAGCCTATGGGATCGCAGAGTCGGAAAAGACTGAGCAACCAAGCACAGAGCATTTTACTATACAGAATATTTACTAATAGTAATTTTTTAATATTTTAATATAATCTTTTCTTTATTCATTATAATTGAATATAATAAATTTTATATATATAAGAATAGTGTAATGATTTAATATATGTATGTGTATTGAAATGATAACCACAATGAAGCTAACACATCCATCAACTCATGCAGTTACAAATTGTTGAGTGTGTGAGGAGAACAATTAAGTTCCACTCAGTAAATTTTAAGTATATGATACTGATTTGTTAACTATAGTCACTATGCTGTACATTAGACCCCCTTAAAACTTAATTTTCTTAAAGCTCTGAACTCGTTTACCACTGTTTCCCTATCTTCCTTAAACCCTCAGGCCCTGGCAATCACCATTCTACTCTCTGTTTCTATGAGTTCAAGTTTTTTATTTATTTTTTTAGATTCTACATCTAAGTAATACTGGACAATGTTTGTCTTCATCTGTCTGGCTTATTTCACTTTGCATAGTTCCCTCCAGGTTTTCCATGTTCTTGCAAATGACAGGATTCCTGAGTAATATTTCATTGAATATAGAGACCACGTTTTTATATTTTAAAAATGGTAAGAATAGTATCTAGCATTATTTAACATTTAAGAGGACCAAGAGACTATGATAAGGACTTGTATATAATACTCATTTATTCAACAAACATTTGTGTCTACTCTGTGCTTCCCTGATGGTTCAGATGGTAAAAAATCTGCCTGCAATGCAAGAGACTCAGGTTCAATTCATGGGTCAGGAAGATCTCCTGGAGAAGGGAGTGGCAACCCATTTCAGTATCACTGCCTGGAGGATTCCATGAACAGAGGAACTTGGTGGGCTACAGTTCATGGGGGTGGCAAAGAGTTGGACACAACAGAGTGACTAACACTTTCACTTCACTCTGTGCTAGGAACTAGTGTAGGCTAGGGCTTCCCACATATTTTCAAATAGAAAATCCTTAGCCTTAGTCAAATAAGTTGTGATTAGACTATAGCTTTTATAACCAATTGGATGTGATAAAAGTTTTACATACTCCAAACTCCTCTTTTTTTTTTTTTTTTTTTAACACACTATGGATTGAACAAGTGCATAAACAATTCTAATTCCCAGCACGCCCTAATAGGAATACTCTTTCTCTTTCTGCCATGTCCTGCTAAGTCTCTTCAGTCATGTCCAACTCTGTGTGACCCTATAGACTGTAGCCCACGATGGCTCTGTCCATGGGATTCTTCAGGCAAGAATACTGGACTGGGTTGCCATGACTTTCTCCAAGGGTTCTTCTCCACCCTAGGATTGAACCCGACTCTCTTAAGTCTCCTGCATTGGCAAGTGGGTTATTTATACCTAGTGGCACCTGGGAAGCCCCTCTCTCTTTCTACTCTATGGCAATTTAATTCTTAGTGCAAAACCCTACCAAAAAAAAAAAAAAAAATCACATGTGTTCTTCAGATCCCAATTCCTTGTGAATCATTATGTTTTATTTTGTTGTGCCTTTTCTCTTCAAAATAATTTTAAATTTATTGAAAAGTTTTAAGGACTGAAAAAAATCTCAGACCAAAACTCTCCAAGTAGGAGTTTCTATTTTTTTTTTCCTTTTTACAGAAACTTACCAGCTCAAAAGTATATTAGGTTATACAAACTGTTATTGGAATTTAATTATAAATTAAATGAAATAAGTGAAACAACAAATTGAAAAGTCATAAGATAAATGTGAACATACAAAGTATGAAAACTACCTAGGTTTGGAAATTGGGAAAGCAAAGATTAGAAAATTAGAGGACCAATTTAGGCAGCAATTGTTCAGTTGCTAAGTCATGTCTGATTCTTTGCAACCCCATGAACTGCAGCATGCCAAGCTTCCCAGTTCTTCACTATCTCCAGCAGTTTGCTCAAAATCATGTCCAACTCACTGACTGGTATCAACCATCAGTTGGTGGTACCAACTAGCTCATTCTCTATCTTTCGCATTTCATTTAAACGGTACCTCTTTTAAAAAAAATCATACTGTATCCTGCACTGAACCTAGACTAGTGATTCATTTCTTATATGATATTATACATGTTTCAATGCCATTCTCCCAAATCATCCCACCCATTGATGTATGGCAAAACCAATACAGTATTGTAAAATAAAATAAATTAAAATAAAAAGAAAGAAAGAAAAACAGTGCAAAGCTAAAAAAATAAAAATAAATAAAAAATAATACTGAACTGATCTTCCTGGGAAGGTGATGGAATCCTTCCAAAGAAAACTTAAACAGACAAAGTAGGGAAAAGGACTAATTCCAAAAAGACCTGCCTCTTGACAAAGCTTTATGCAGGTCAGGAAGCAACAGTTAGAACTGGACATGGAACAACAGACTGGTTCCAAATAGGAAAAGGAGTATGTCAAGGCTGTATATTGTCACCGTGCTTATTTAACTTCTATGCAGAGTATATCATGAGAAACGCTGGACTGGAAGAAACACAAGCTGGAAACAAGATTGCCAGGAAAAATATCAGTAACCTCAGATATGCAGATGACACCACCCTTATGGCAGAAAGTGAAGAGGAGCTAAAAAGCCTCTTGATGAAAGTGAAAGAGGAGAGTGAAAAAGTTGGCTTAAAGCTCAACATTCAGAAAACAAAGATCATGGCATCCGGTCCCATCACTTCATGGGAAACAGATGGGGAAATGGTAGAAACAGTGTCAGACTTTATTTTTTTGGGCTCCAAAATCACTGCAGATGGTGACTGCAGCC
>SJYR01001963.1:12063-52743 GCA_006410655.1 Kobus ellipsiprymnus | reverse complement strand
CAAAGAATTGATGTGTTTGAACTGTGGTGTTGGATAAGACTCTTGAGAGTCCCTTGGACTGCAAGGAGATCCAACCAGTCTATTCTGAAGGAGATCAATCCTGGGATTTCTTTGGAAGGAATGATGCTGAAGCTGAAACTCCAGTACTTTGGCCACCTCATGTGAAGAGTTGACTCATTGGAAAAGACTCTGATGCTGGGAGGGACTGGGGGCAGGAGGAGAAGGGTACGACCCAGGATGAGATGGCTGGATGGCATCACCGACACGATGGACGCGAGTCTGAGTGAACTCCGGAAGATGGTGATGGACAGGGAGGCCTGGCGTGCTGCGATTCATGGGGTCGCAAAGAGTCGGACACAAATGAGTGACTGAACTGAACTGAACTGAATATGACTTTTGGAAATTAAGTGGAATTCAGTTGTGCTTGGACAACATAATTTTACATAGTCAATGGCTGTCATAGTTTAGTGGAAATACAGAGATGAGACAGAGGAGGGACAAGCTCATTCTTTTCATCACTACAGAAGATCCAATTTATCCTAATCAGAATGTTGGAAGAGAGCTGCGAACTGTAATACAGCCGTATAAGTTGGCAGGGAAGGATAGAATCTCTCTCATACCTTCTTCTGTTTGTTTGTTTTTAAATAGGCAAAGATCATTTAAAATTAAAAGAAACAAGCAAAAATCTTCCCCTAACACCTTTCATACCATAATATACATCATAATACTTAAACTTAGATTCTAATAGCTCCTTGGAGAAAAAAAATAATTCAAGGTTCCTGTTTTCCACATTGCCCACACCTAGTCAACATGTGACATGCATTTCTTGCCTTGCCATTGTTGGATGTGCAGTTAATGCCCCAGCAGTCGTGTGTTTTTGCTTTCCTTGGTCTGAATAAGAACTAGTCAACAGGGTCCCTCAGCTGCAGGAAGCACTTAAAAAGCAGCTTCTGGGGTTCCCACTGAAGAACACTTCAACAATTTTAGAGCTGAAAAGTAGCACCCTCAACCCTCCCAATCAGTGAGGTTTGGTTGGAGAGCTCTGGGAGAGATTGAGTAAAGAAAATAAAATGTGTAGAATACATAAAATTCCTGAAAATATTAAGAGATACATTACACAGCTGGGAAGTTCTGAATTAGTGTTAGGGACAAAAAGACCTAAATAAATCATAGGAGGTCTTTATTAACACAAGAGAAAACAAAATGCCAGAAGGAAAGATAATGTATCTCAGTGCATGACTGAGCTCTGAAGGCTTTCATTTAGCCATAAAATGATAAACATGAATATTCATTTAATCAAAATTATGATATATTATTTCAAGAGGATGGGAGCTCAAAAGTGTGCACGTGTGTGATAGGGGCCGGAAGATGAAAGAGAGCTAAAGTCTAATTTCCCACAGTAGGAAGTCAACAGATAAAGCCTATTAATAACAAACCAAGAAATAGCAATATAAGCATGTTATTTAGAGATATGGAGAGATCTTAAAAGAATCAGCTAATATAGTTGAAAGTGTTTGCATCTGTACAACAGGAAATGGGATGGGTAAAAAGCGCAAGAACCATTTGACACTTTAAACTGCATGAATACACAAATTTGACTAAAGTAAAAAATAAATTGAAAAATACTATACAGCATATATTGAAATCTAAATCATGTTTGAGTTGGGAGTTTAAGAACACAAAAGTAAAAATATTTACTTTCCTGTAAATTAAAAGTCTTTTAAAGCTGCTGAAGTTGAAATAAAGTAAAATATTTACTGTAGAAACCATAACCATGTTCAATAGCAATAAATTTGACCAATGAGAAAAAGAATTTGATTACATGGATAATAAGTCATATATGAATTATTGAAATGAATATGCCCTATAGGAAAATGTCATGGAAAGTTTACTGCCCCCATTTCAGAGTTAGCTGGATCATGGATGACCCTGAGAGATGTCACACATCAAAGCTATGTCCTCCAATGTTGCTTTCAGACTTTAACATTCATAGGAAAACTTACAGTAAAAGCACATTCATCATCAGTGACTTTAACAAATCTGTAATGATTAAAAAATATTTTTTGATCCCCTTATGGAAACTACTTTTTTATATTTTAACTTCAGTTATCAATGTGTTAGTGATTCAAAAATCCAACACAGTGATATGCTGAAGTGAGCATAGTATAATAAAAATTTATACATGTTTTATTGTTTGGTCCTAGAACTGTCTTGACCCAAGCAAGTACCAATTAATGTTTTTAAATGTATAGATTTTAAAAAGTAAATAATAACTGCCAAATACCTAAACACCAGAGACCTCAATTTATCTGGGTTAGACATAGCCCTAAGGTACAGAAACTTAATAGAATGAACGGCATTTTTTGATCCTTTTAATCTAAATTTTTGCTCAGCTTTATGTTTCTACCAATCTGAGGACAACAAGACAAGAGTAGAAGAAAATCTAGCTAAAAAATGCAAGCAATGGAATAAGAAAATGTATCCACAGGCCTAGAGGAGAGCTTTCCTAGGTCCCACCTTGGGATTCCATATCCATTTTAACTCATCAGTGTTAAACATACACATATGATAGTTCCACATAATCTTTAGCCTTTGCCCCATGAGCATTGCCAAAACCTTCCTTTCAGGTTCTGGATCTGTGATCCATGAACATAAACAAAAATCAGGATAGTAAATCTTCTTCCAGGAATACAGAGTAAAAAGCTCAACCTAATCACATCACAATGAGATGTGAAGATTTTACCATAGATGCTAGCAGGTATTCATATATGTGGAGGTCGGGTCATATACATTGTACAGCTTCTGCTAATGATTACAACTAGGTGCAAAGAGAACCTCAGCAATATTCAATTGCAGGCTTGTGAGCTGGGGTCATTCGTCATGAAAATAAGCCAAGAAATAAGCTGAGATTGATTAATGTCAGCATTATCTCCCAAGCATGTTATTATAAGGGCTGGGCATTTCATTAAAAATGTATACAACTTAAAGCAAGAAAACAAACAATACACATTATGGTCAGAGAAATTCTTACTGAATTGCTAATCTACCTATCACCAAGAAAGATACAATGACATGCTCCAATCCTTTTGCCAATTGTTTGTTATTTTATGCTCCTTAATGCTAAAACCTTCATGCAAATATCACTGGAATTTCCCACAACCTGCCATACATATATAGGTTAAAACAGATCTTAATGGTGAACACATACATATGAGCATGCACACAAAATAGAGGAAGACAAATCAAAATGACCCTTTTTAGATACGGGTACTAAATGACCTCTCTATCTCCTCTCTCTCAATGAATATTTAAACATAAAATATATAGAAATGAATCTATCTAATAGAGTAGATAGAAATTAATGTATGCATATCTTTTCTAGAAATGAATAAAATAACCCCATGTAGCCATAATTTTAAAAATAAAGCAAAGTAATTTTGTACCTGAATTTTATAATGATGAAATGAGAAGCAACAACAACACTTTGAGGTTAAAATCTCCTTGAATACCTAATTTCAAAAGTGCTATTTACTGAATAAGCCTATGAATGCTGAAAATTCACCCTGCACTCTGCTAACTAAAAGCATTTATTAGGTCAAGGTGCCCGCTGACATGCTCATAAAATGTTCTTATAAAGCACACAGCATAAGAAAACAGCTAAACAAAATGGTTCATAAACAGTTCATAAAAACTGTTTCCATACATGCAACTTAAAAAACAAAACAAACAAAAAAAAAACACCAGATTTGCTGCACATGCAATTGTTTCAAAGTGCAACCTCAATGAATAGTACAGGTTGGAAGGTGTTATATTCTGTGTGGCCAATGTGGTAATCTCCAGTCAAAAAATAAAAAAAAATAAAATAAAAGGATGGTAGAGACTGCCCTGTTGGTCCAGTGACTAAGACACCATGCTCTCAATTCAAGGGATCTGGGTTCCATTCCTAGTCACGGAACTAGATCCCACAGGCCCCAGCTAAGAGTTCCCATGATGCAATGAAGATGCAACTGAGGCTTGGTTTAGTCAAATTAATAAATTAAAAATAAATAAATAAAAGGATGGTGATGCAGACTGGGCCCTCACTATGACTGAGAGGGAAAACTGACATGGTATAGAGTTCAGTCCCAAGTGGGAAGTAGTAGGCAGCTGCTTTGAAACTGAAAGTGTTATCTCCTCAGTCATGTCCAACTCTGTGATTGCATGGACTGTAGCCTCCACCATGGTCCTCTGTCCATGAAATTCTCCAGGCAAGAATACTGGAGTGGGTAGTCATTCCTTTCTCCAGAGGATCTTCCTGACCCAAGGATTGCACCCAGGTCTCCTACATTGCAGGGGAAATCTGCACCATCTGAGCTCAGTTGAAAATACACTGAACTGCAGTGAGGGGCCTCTGTTACCCTGGGTGAGGCCCTGGCCTACCTGGACCTTAGGTTCTTCATTTGTGTCATGAGAGGAACAAGCCTCCTTATCCTTTTCAGGTTATAGACTTACAGACAGTTTGGTAGAAAACAATGTGCATATCCACTTACATGTGATAACTGGGTCCTAGGTGATGAGGACCCCTAAATTAAATCATCTTTATTGTCTTTACCAGCTTTTACACTCTTTCATTTTCCTTTCTAATACAAAAGATTTTTTTGTACAGAGTAAGATTTGACTTTTTTCTTATGACTATTTTGAGTTTAGATATCATAATGAAATAGTGATACTTTGACACCATATATGTATTTGTGTGTGGTTATGCATGTGAATCGAAGAAAGCAATGGCACCCTACTCCAGTACTCTTGTGTGGAAAATCCCATGGATGGAGGAGACTGATAGGCTGTAGTCCATGGGGTCGCTAAGAGTCGGACATGACCGAGCGACTTCACTTTCACTTTTCACTTTCATGCATTGGAGAAGGAAATGGCAACCCACTCCAGCGTTCTTGCCTGGAGAATCCCAGGGACGGCAGAGGCTGGTGGGCTGCCGTCTATGGTGTTGCACAGAGTCGGACACGATTGAAGTGACTTAGCAGTATGCATGTAAATAAGTGTAAGTTTTAACCACTGTCTTCTCCAACAGAAATCCAGGTTACCATGAATTTTACTCTCTGTGTCATTGTAAGAGCGACCCTGTGATTAGAGTGCTGGTGGGCTGCCATCTATGGTGTTGCACAGAGTCGGACACGATTGAAGTGACTTAGCAGTATGCATGTAAATAAGTGTAAGTTTTAACCACTGTCTTCTCCAACAGAAATCCAGGTTACCATGAATTTTACTCTCTGTGTCATTGTAAGAGCGACCCTGTGATTAGAGACTCCATTTTTTCTTTCAGGAAAATTTAAAGTGGCTAAATCTCCAGCTGCAGACAAATTTCATGCTTGCTAGAAAATCCACTGGTAACTTACAGTCATCTCTTAGAGAAAATGACAGTGACTAGGGCAGCAAGCACAGACCCCCTGCTGATCTCAGAAAAATCTGGCTGTACTTCTCTTCTCCTGGACCACCACAGGTCAGATTACACCTCTCTGGCATGTATGCCAGTAGAGATTGCAGGATATGGTGAGAGAGATTGATATAGAGGTTCTTATATGGGCCCTGCTCTGGCAGGTTCCTCACCAGGGACAAAACAGACCTTGAACCACCTTGTTAGACCATTCTCCAGATACTCAGAACACCCTGAACCTACCCAACTGAAACTTAGACTGCTTCCAGGTCTGCCTAAGCTTCCAGCTAGGCTAGAAGAGTGGCCAAGTGTTGAATGTTTTTCAGGAGTGTGGAATCTGGAATGCCTGCCCAAGTAAGATGACTGCAGGGCAGAATGAAGGAGAGAGCAGGAAAAAAAGCAGGATGCTTGGCAGGCCAGATGTTGAGGACTGGTTAGGACAACATCTTTGTTTCAAAGAAAAACCCTGAGAGTTTTAAATGAGAGCCCGTACATGCTAGTAGTTACGAAGGTAGAACATATAAATTTTTAGGTTTTTTTGCTTGACATATATTTTTTTAAAGAATTTTTTTTTGATGTGGATCATTTTTAAAGTCTTTATTGAATTTTTCACAATATTGCTTCTGTTTTTTGTTTTAGGATTTTTTTGGCCATGATTTATATGGGATCTTAGCTCCATGGCCAGGGATTGAACCACTCACACTGCATTGGAAGGTGAAGTCTCAACCATTGGCCTGGAAGTAAAGCCCTGACAATTTTTTTTTTTTTTTTTAATATTAGAACTATGATATATAGGCTTCTAGTCATACACTTGCATCAGAATCATGATGTTACAGACGAGTCTGCCCATTTTGCTCCCACAAGATTATCACCTCTTATCCACCCCATGGTCTAAATCACCCTCATCTAGTCTCCTGCAGAGTGAGGTAGTCTGTTTCTCCCTCTACTATTTTTCAAACCTATTATATAGTATACACTCTATGATATATGTTCTGTTAACACAACACTTGTTTGCAAATAAAGTTGAGCTTTGAATGTTATTACTAAATGTGGATTTTTAAGGCCTGCTTTGTAAATAAAGAATAAAAATAACGATAAAATCCAAAATTTTACGGATGCCTCTGGAAGACTGAGGATAGAGATACAAGGAGACTTGGGAAAATAGCACAAAATTTGCTTTATAAGATATCATCTCATTTCTTGTAAATCACCATTTTTCAAAAATTTCACATAATAATTGGGGGGACAATTAATATCTGCGATCACTTGCTGCTGCTATTGCTAAGTCACTTCAGTCATGTCCGACTCTGTGTGACCCCATAGATAGCAGCCCACCAGGCTTCCCCATCCTTGGGATTCTCCAGGCAAGAACACTGGAGTGGGTTGTTGTTTGCAAATAAAGTTGAGCTTTGAATGTTATTACTAAATGTGGATTTTTAAGGCCTGCTTTGTAAATAAAGAATAAAAATAACGATAAAATCCAAAATTTTACGGATGCCTCTGGAAGACTGAGGATAGAGATACAAGGAGACTTGGGAAAATAGCACAAAATTTGCTTTATAAGATATCATCTCATTTCTTGTAAATCACCATTTTTCAAAAATTTCACATAATAATTGGGGGGACAATTAATATCTGCGATCACTTGCTGCTGCTATTGCTAAGTCACTTCAGTCATGTCCGACTCTGTGTGACCCCATAGATAGCAGCCCACCAGGCTTCCCCATCCTTGGGATTCTCCAGGCAAGAACACTGGAGTGGGTTGACATTTCCTTCTCCAATGCATGAAAGTGAAAAGTGAAAGTGAAGTCATTCAGTTGTATCCGACTGTTTGCGACCCTATGGACTGCAGCCTACCAGGCTCCCCCGTCCATGGGATTTTCCAGGCAAGAGTACTGGAGTGGGGTGCCATTGCCTTCTCCGTGCGATCCCTTAGGGCTAGGCAATTATTTAGAGACCTAAAATTCACATAGGTGTAAAGGGTAAAATTCAAAATAGAGGAATTGTATATAGATGTGAAATGTCTACTCTCCAAGAATAATACTTGGCCTTTTCTTTTGTAAATGTATATAGGTTTTTCTTTTTTATGATTCCGATCTTCTTGAGAACACTAATACCTAGTATTACTAGATTGAACACATATTGATGTCATCAGAAAAAGCCAAGAGTACCAAAAACAGCTCAGCTGTCATGCTTTTCTGTCTATCCTTCATTCTACACACACATACACATACACACACACACACACACACAAATTCTATACAGCAAACACCAAATAAATGGTTTAATATGAGTTGTATTAGTATAAAGTCAGTATAAATGAGAACACAATATGTGTTTTTCATTAAATTGGGAAATTGCTCTATACTTTTAAAATAATGGCTCCCAGATAGAAAAACAGTGCTGAAAAAGTTTATTCTAAACATGAAAGCATGATGACAACAATGACAAAATGACCATGACTTTTATTTTTTAAAGGCAAACAACAAAGAGGATGAAAGGTGTAAAAGTCAAAAAATTAATTTTGGAAAACATACTCAAAATATGGCAGTTCAATACTCTCTCAGTGATTTTAAGACAGATAGTCTTTCAGTATTATGACAAGCTTTCCTAATCGGGATAAGCAGAGAAAATTCCTAAAGATTCAAACTGGTTGCATCTAGAGTTTTTAGTGTTTATTATCTAGATGTGTATAAGAGACAGCACACACACATATATATATATATATAGTTTATATGCATTCATGGAAATCTTGATAATGCATTTGAAAATTCTAAGAAATTGTCTTCAAATTCTATTTGATCAGGAACGTTATTTATTCAAAAATAAAAATAATATCTTCTTTTAAACATTGCTCTAATAAATTTTTTTATGCACAAGCAAGTTGCTAAATATTTGTTTCAACTCACAGGGTAATGATAATAGTTTTATATACTATCTCACAAAGTTAGTTCAAAATGATACCTGGATAGTTTCACTGAAATCAAATCATTACAGTTGAATCCTTAGTTATAAGGTAGAATGCTATATTCAGATTCAAAAGCCTATACATAACTTAAATTCTTAAATTTCATGGTCAAATAATATGTTTGAACAATAAAAGGTGAATATTTATGGAGCAAAATTTATCTTAGCCACACAAAATACATTTTCTACTAAGGACTCACTTTTCACATGAATTATGAAATAGAAGTCAAATATAAAGTATCATTAACTTGGTAGGGTACCAAACCTTTCCAGTCATGACAAAAGCATTTTCTAGATCTAGGTACAAAAGCTGACCTCTTAGGAGAAGGGTATGGACATAAAAATTGAATAATATATGCAATATTATTTTTTTCTCTTTTTTTTATTGGATAATTGTTTTTACAGAATTTTGTTTTCTGTCAAACCCAAACATGAATCAACCATAGGTATACATATATTCCCTCTCTTTTGAATTTCCCTCCCATCTCCTGCCCCATCCCATCCCTCTAGATTGATACAGAGCCCCTGTTTGAGTTTCCTGAGCCATACAGCAAATTCCTTTTGGCTATCTCTTTTACATATGGTAATGTAAGTTTCCATGTTACTCTTTCCATACATCTCACTTCTCCCCTCTCCGCTTGTCCATAAGTCTATTGTCTTTGTCTGTTTCTCCACTAGATTCCATATGTGTGCATTAGAATACGGTATTTATCTTTCTCTTTCTGACTCACTTCACTCTGTATAATAGGGTCTAGGTTCACCCACCTCATTAGAACTGCCTCAGATGTGTTCCTTTTTATGGCTGAGTAATATTCCATTGTGTATATGTACCACATTTTATTTATCCATTCATCTGTCAATGGACTTCTAAGTTGCCTCCGTGTTCTAGCTATTCTAAATAGTGCTACATAAACAATGGGATACATGTGTCTTTTTCAATTTGGGTTTCCTCAGGGTATATGCCTAGGAGTGGGATTTCTGGGTCATATGGTGGTTTTATTCCTAGTTTTTTTTTAAGAAATCTCCATACCATCTTCCATAGTGGCTGTATCAGTTTACATTCCCACCAACAGTGTAAGAGCATTCCGTTTTCTCCACATCCTCTCCAGCATTTATTGTTTGTAGACCAGTGTGAGGTGATGCAATATTATCTTTGAACATTGGATTGGGTGCTATGTTTTCTATTAAAGTCTGAAATATATGATTCTCTTGGTGCATCCTGAATGACACCAAGTAACAGGAGCTCACAAAGATGAGACTGAATTTGAAACAAATAATTAAAGTTGCAAAGTTAAGTTACAAAACTCTATCTTCCCTGTTAATGGTCTTCATCTCCCTCCCTCACTCTACTTCCTGCCAACATCACTAGTATTGCTGCTTAAAGTTAGAAAATAAGTAGCAACTGAGAGCTTTGGTGGATATTATAATGGTATTTTTGTTTTTTAATTTTATTGAAATCCTTTTTTTTTTTTTTTGCCTTTTGTTGAGATATGGTTTGACTTCCATGAAATAAAGAACATAATAAAGCCAGTGAAATATCCTAAATCTTACCTTAAAAGTATTATCTGTCTCGTCTACAGCATGCTTGTTTTCCTGTTCCTAGAGTCAGTTCTCTCACTAGCCTGATTCATGATGGAGTTAAAAAACAAATCTTTACCACATAAAAGGGCATTAGTTACCCACTAATTTTACCCATATGACAGTCTTGGACTTTGAGGTCTATTTTTCCACTTTATATTCTCTCCCCAATTCCCACACCACCACTGCAGAGTATCTGCCACCCAGTGTATTAGTTTCCCATTGCTGCAATAACAAATAAACTTAGTGGATCAAAACAACACAAACATGTGTTTTACAATTCTGTAGGTTGAAAGTCCAACATGGGTCTCACCAGGCTAAAATTAAGTCAGCAAGCTATATTTCCTTCTGGAGTTTCCACGGGGGCGGGGGGAGATGTGTTTCTTGCTCATTCAAGTTGTTGGCAGAATTGTTCTTTGGGGTTGTAGGGCCAAGGTACTTATTGTCTGGCTGTAAAATGAGAACAATTTGCAACTTCTAGAGGCCACCACATTTCTTGGTTCATGGGCGTCTTCTTCCATCTTCAAACCCAGTAACAGAGAAATAATGTCCCTCTCATGTCTTATATCTGACCAAAATTTCTACCTGCCCTGTACATTTTTCAGAAATCATGTGATTATGTTGGATCCTAATAAGTAATTCAAGATAGTTTCTCCATCTCAAGATCCATGCCCTTAATTTCCTTTTGCCATGCAATTTAACACAGTCACAAGTTCTAAGGAGTAAAACAAAAATGCCCTTTCTTGGATTTTCAGGTTACCCCCACCCACGCCAACCATAGGTCAGATTTTCCACACTGTACTTGTAAGAATTTCCCACTTTTAGTCTTTTTTACACCTCTCCACACGCTAAGAGTCTCTTCCTGAAAATTGGATAATGTATTAAGTCAATGGGTGAGAATTCAAATTCTTTCCCCCAATAAACATTTATTCATTGTCTCACAAACAGGGCTTCTCTATACATCAATCCCAAATTATAATGTAAAAAGCATACAATGTACAACTCTTGACAAAATCATGTGATTAATATCGAAAGCAGCATGGTTCTTTAGTAGCCATTAATTCCTACTACATATTTGATTGCATGTAAATACAGAACTGGAGGAGGGAATGGCAGATCACCCAGTATACTTACTGTGAGAACATCATGAGCTGTCTAAAAGGACAAAAAGATATGACACCAAAAGATGAGTCCCCCAGGTCAGAAGGTGTCTGATATGATACTGGGAAAGACTGTGGGAGAACTACTAATTGCTCCAGAAAGAAGGAATTGGCTGGGCCAATGCGGAAGTGGTGCTTAGTTGTGGATGTGTCTGTGACGAAAGTAAAATCCAATGAAACAAAGAACAGTATTGCATAGGAACCTAGAATGTTAGGTTCATGAATCAAGGTAAATTGGGCATGGTCAAGCAGGAGATGGTAAGAGTAAACATCAACATCTTAGGAATCAGTGAACTAAAATGGATGGGACTGGGTGAATTTAATTCAGCTGACCATTATATATGCTACTGTGGGCAAGAATTCCATGGAAGAAATAGAGTAGCTCTCATAATCAAGAAAACAAAAGAGTCTAAAATTCAGTACTTGGGTGCAACCTCAGAAATGACAGAATGATCTCCATTCATTTCCAAAGAAAAACATTCACCATCACAGTAATTCAAGTCAATGTCCCTACCACTGATGCCGAAGAAACTGAATTTGATTAGTTCTATGAAGACCAGTGTTTTTGCCTGGAGAATCCCAGGGACAGGGTAGCCTGGTGGGCTGCCATCCATGGGGTCGCACAGAGTTGGACACGACTGAAGTGACTTAGTAGCAGCAGCAGCAGCATGAAGACCTAGAAGACCTCCTAGAACTAACACCAAAAAATGATGTTCTATTCATCATTAAGAATTGGAATACAAAAGTAGGAATTCAAGAGTTACTTGGAGTAACAGGCAAGTTTGGCCTTGGAGAACAAAATGAAGCAAGGCAAAGGCTAACTGAATTCTGCTGAGAGACTTCACTGGTCATAGCAAATACCCTTTTTCAACAACCCAAGAGACATCACCAAATGATCAATACCAAAATCAAATTGATTACATTCTTTGTAACCAAAGATGGAAAAGCTGTATACAGTCAGCAAAAACAAGACCTGGAGCTGACTGTGACTCAGATCATCAGCTTCTCATAAGAAAATTCAAGCTTAAACTAAAGAAAGTGGGGAAAACCACTAGGTCAGCCAGGTACTACTTAAATCAAATCCCCTATGAATATGCAGTGGAGGTAACAAATAGATTCAAGGGATTAGGTCTAATTAACTGTGTGTCTGAAGAACTAAGGATGGAGGTCTGTAATATTGCACAGGAGGCAGCAAATTAAACCATCCCAAAGAAAAAGAAAAGCAAGAAGACAAAGTGGTTATCTGAGGAGGCTTTACAAATAGCTAAAGAGAGGAGAGAAGTGAAAAACAAAGGAGAAAGGGAGGGGTATATCTAACTAAACGCAGAGTTCCAAAGAATAGCATGGAGAGAAAAGGCCTTCTTCAGTGAACAGTGCATAAAACTAGAAGAAAAAAACAGAAGAGGAAAGACAGAGATCTCTTCAGGAAAACTAGAAACATCGAGGGAACATTTTGCACAAAGATAGGCACAATAAAGGACAGAAACAGTTTTAATGAACAGGATTACCATTATGGTGTGATCAGTCACCCAGAGCCACACATTCTGGAGAGGAAGTCAAGTGGGCCTTAGGAAGCACTGCTGTTAATAAAGCTAGTGGATGCAACAGAATTCCAGTAGAGCTATTCAAAACTTTAAAGGTTGATGCCATCAAGGTATTGCATTCAATATGTCAGCAAGTCTGGAAGACTCAGCAGTGGCCACAGGACTGGAAAAAAGTCAATCCTCATCCCAGTTCCCAAGAAGGGTAGTACTAAAGAATATGCTAATCATCAGACAATTGCACTCATAGCCCATGCACATGCTAGGCTTCAGCATTATACAAACCAAGAACTTCCAGATGTCCGAGTTGGGTTTAGAAAATAAGAGGAGCCAGAGATCAAATCGCCAACGTTTTGCTGGATCATAGAGAAAGCAAGGGGATTCAGAAAAACATCTACTTCTGTTTCATCGATTATGCTAAAGCATTTGATTGGGTGAATCATAACAAACTGTGGAAAGCTCTCAAAGAGATGGGCATATCAGGTCAGCCTACCTCTCTCCTGACAAACATGTATGTGGGTCAAAAAAGCAACAGCTAGAACCCTGTAACTGATTGGTTCAAGATTGAGAAAGGAATATGACAGGGCTGTCTGCTGTCACCTTGTTTGTTTAACCTATACACTGAACATATTATGAGAAATGCAAAGCTGGATGAGTTACAAGCTGGAATCAAGATAGGTGGGAGAAACATCACCAACTTCAAATATGCAGATGATACCACTCTGACGGCAGAAAGTGAAGAGAAACTAAAGAGCCTCTTGATGAAGGATGAAGGAGGAGAGTGAAAGAGCCAGCTTAAAACTATATATTAAACAAACTAAGATTGTGGCATCTAGTGACATTACTTGATGGCAGATAGAAAGGAAAAAGGTGGAGATAGTGACAGATTTCCTCTTCTTGGGCTCTAAAATCACTGCAGCTGGTGACTGCAGCCATTACATCAGAAGACAATTGCTTCTTGGCAGGAAACCTATGACAAACCTAGGCAGTGTGTTGAAAAGCAGAGACATTTTTCTGCCAACAAAGTTTTGTATAGTCAAGGCTATGGTTTTCCCAGTGGTCACGTACAGTTGTGAGAGCTGGACCATAAAGAAGGAAGAATGCCAAAGAATTGATATCTTCAAACTGTGGTACTGGAGAAAACTCCTGAAAGTCCCTTGGACAGAAAGGAGTTCAAACCAGTTAATTTTAAGAGAAAATAACTCCAAATACTCATTGGGTGACTGATGCTGGAGCTGAAACTCCAGCATTTTGGTTGCCTGATGCAAACAGCCAACTCATTGGAAAAGTCCCTGATTCTGGGAAAGATTGACGGCAGAAGGAGAAGAGGATGTCAGAGGATGAGATGGCTGGATGGCATCACCAGTGTAATGGACGTGAGCTTGGGCAAACTTTGGGAGATGGGGAAGGACAGGGAGGCCCAGTGTGCTGCAGCCCATGGGGTCACAAAGAGTCAGAAACGAATGGGTGACTGGACAACAAATACAGAGCTAATAAAGCTCCTTAGGTTCCCTGGGTCTCAAGTTCCACAAGAGGAATAATTTCCTGCTTTTTATTTTGGTAATCAATGTATATAATGTTAATTTATTATCCTGGAGTAGAGACAAATGCTTGGCCCTCATCAATGAAGGGTAATTTGATTCTATTTTACATTTCTTTCTTCTGTATTATTTTAGAGAATTATATTCTTGGCTTATTTTTTATTACTGTTGAATTTGAATCCTCATAATTTTAGGATATAAAAAGTAAGTTAAAAATAAACTTCCCTAAAACCTGGAAGGTAGATAGTATATATAATTTAATAAAAATAACATGATCTGATTTATTTATAAAGTATGAAGACTTAATACCTGAATTCTATACCACTATGCATTTAATGGAGAAGGAAATGGCAACCCACTCCAGTACTCTTACCTGCAAAATCCCATGGATAGAGGAGCCTGGTAGGCTACAGTCTATGGGGTCTCTAAGAGTCGGGCACGACTGAGTGACTTCACTTTGTGCATCTAAAATTCTTGTAGACACACTGTTTCAGAAATGCACAAAAAAAAAAAAGAAAAGAAACTTATTTTGAATTACTACTTTTTACTTTATTTTCCATTGTCTAACTCCATTCCCCTGAAATAAGTCGTTTCAGATATTTTCTATTTTAAAATAGTAATGCAGTTTTGAAAATAACAATAAAACTCCCACTTGTATTGCTAGTCAACCTAGGAACTTAAAATTAAATTCTTCTGCACATTTCCACTATTAAATTTATCATCAGAGCTTGTAAAATGTGCTGATGATGCACAAAGGAAAATAAAATCCATTGTGGGGATGGATAAATTAGCTCTCTGCACTGGGCAGGCACAGTCCCCAAGCAATAGCCTTGAATCTACAAAGGACTGAATACTTGAAACCAGGACAAATATAAATTCCAGAAAAAAGGGCATACCCTCTTTATATATTTTTCCAGTTTAAGCATAGCTTACACTTTTTTGTTATCTCGTATTCCTCTATTATTGATTTTTTAAAAAAAAATCAAATAAGTGAAAATACATATCTATATTATTGTTTACAACCTAGGCACAAAAGTGTTCTTCAGAGGATAGGTAATTATTAATATCTCAATATTCTATTTTTCACATTGATTTTGAGTAAGAATACAGTATGTTATACATCTAAATCCAATAATAATCATTGAATGTGCTTTATAATATACATGAAATAAAATCTAACTTGTAACTATTAAGGAATAAGGAACAGTCTTGAAATTGAACTATCCATGGTGCCCTTTAGTAAAAAGTAAAATATAGTAGCAACTGACCAAAAAGTACACATAAGTGAAAAAGTAAGTTTTTTTAAAAAATATTATTGGAGATAAGGAAAAATGGGAAAGAAGGGAATAAGAAATCAAGTCAGGTTTTGAATATTATTTTTAACATGTAAAATCTCCAAGTGACCATCAATGGCTGAGATTAAAGGCTAATGATTATTTATTATTTGCAAATTCTTTGTGCTGCCCAGGAAGGATTCTTTAAAATATTTGTTTAGATACTTGGTTGTACTAGACACACACTAAGAGAAGAAAACAGAAAAAAAAAAAAAGATGACTTTTAATTATTAATTCATCCACCCATATAATTGTGTGTCTATGGATCTATTTACTCTTCAAACTCCAATTATCTCAGAATGTTTTCAGAGTAGAAAAATGACTCTTTTATTTTATTTTTACAAGAGCTATGTGTTCCTTTTAGTCTGTTTCTCTGCCATGTTTGGAATATACTGATAAATAACAATTAACTATGCCAAGTGGCACAAGACATAATCTGTAAGACTATAAATCCCATGCTCGTAAGAATACAAATTGTTTTTCTTGAGAATGAAAGAGAAAATAATTTATGACCTTGAACAAGTTACTTAATTTTTCTGTGCCTCAGTCTCTCTCTCTCTTTTTTTTTTGTAAAAAAACAATTAGCTGTAGTATCTGCCTCATAAGGTGAGAATTAATTTGACACCATAATGTGAAGTCCTTAAGGCAGAGTTTGGTATATATCAAGTGTTCAGTAATTCTTAGCCATATTTTTTAACTTAATTTATATTTATAGTTCAGTTAACCACATTCACTCCTCATAGTAGCAGCCACAGTGGCCTCAAAGAATAAAAACTCACATACTCTCAGATGTGCAAACTATTACTAAATCAAGGGTTCTGGTCCACGGTGGATCTTGTCAAATTTTGTTGCATTTCTACTTGCACAAGCCCACTTAAGAAAGGCTACTAGGAACACACTGAAAACAAAGTACTGTTCATTTTACTAGCTTTTATCAGCAAATGAAAAGCAACACCATAGGACCATAATCTTCTCTAAATGGAAGAATTAAGTGTGAACGTAGAAAATTTGAAGATATAATTAGTCACAGGACAGTTTTGGCAGGACTTGGCAAGAATATGCAAACTAAGTGATTTCCTGGAAAATTAGTGTTCTGAGCTTTAGAACACAAAACCTAATACCAAATTACCATTAGATTAGTTTGGCTGAGATCTCATCATTAATATTTGAGGATTAAATAGAGTTTGTGTTTAATGTGTCTTGTACATGATGGTTTGATACAGTTTATCTGTTTTGTTCCTCACAGTAGTGTTTTATAAGTTTGGTTTATGTTCAGTTCTAAAGTTCCCCCCAATCACAGCCAATATGCCAGCAGGGCCATTTTCACATCACCGATTACTTTGGAGACCTACAGTAGTTCTGGTAAGAAATAACTGTAGAAGACTGTTGTAACTGAAAATGGAAATAAATGGCTGAACTTGAGTAGCATGATGAGGAACATTGCATTCTTAGAATGTTCTATCTGGTTTTGGTGATTGATGAGATGCTAGAAGATAAAGGAAAAATAATTTTACCAAGGATGCCTGCTAGTTGTTTAATATCTACTAATTTTTTTGACAAATATATTAATACATCTACACAAAAATGGAAAAGGCATTATCTGTATCAAAATCCACCACAACACATACAATGATGCCCAGTATTCAGCTAAACTATTAATACTAAACTGATTGAAAAATCAAGCGATCTTTTTAAAATATGGCATACTCCATAAAGCATTTACATTATTAAGATGAAGGAATTTTGAACATGGAAATTAACTAGGGAAAACAATAATACAGTAATGAGTATTTCTAATCCATTCCATTGAGAAACTGCCTATATTTTATTATAGTCAGATTTTCAGAGCAACATTTCATTTTGTCTTTGATGCTATGATCTGAGCACAAATGTTTTCCTTAACTATTCTATTGGATTTGATCATTTGGGCAGCACAGATTTTAATAATTCATTGATTTTTTAATCCATGTAAAAATTATTCTTCTTTACTGAATAACATTGCTGCTGCTATCATATTCCTAATGCTTGTTCATTCCACGCACAAGAGAACACTTTGAAATAATATTCAGCATCTGACCTGTCTTTTCTAACATTCACATGTGCACAGAGAAGTAGTAAATCAAAGGTTCATTGTAAGCACTAAGGAAAGCAATATAAAGGATGAAATGAAACTTAAAATTAGAGCTATATTAAAAGGTCCAGCTAAATTCTAGAAAAGAATTATGCAACAAAATTTGCTTATAAGCTGCTTGAAGATCCCTGCTGCTGTAGAGTATGTGTGAAATCCACCTCCCCAGGGACAGCTTTGACTATGTTTGTGCTTTCCTTATCTGATAAGTAGTAAGAGAGACAAATGAGGTAGAGCCTTGTAATAAAACCTGAAAAGGTAAAAGTAAAACAAATCAGACTCTTTTTGCAAATACATTAGAAAATTATAGGCTGCTGATCACTTATTCCAATTTACCCAGTTATAATATTCAGCTCAGCTGTAGTTGACTTATCCTTTGGCCTAACTGTCTTTATGAATAATCATCCTTTTCCCTTTAAGATGTCACCTTCTACTCCTCTTGGTGAAATTGAAGACTATTCCTAAATGCTCCCAATCACACAGGATGTAGGCATTCCCTATATGTTTTACCCCCAAACAAGCGCTTGTAATACCCATTAATATAAAAACCTATACACAAAGTTATTTGTCATAGCCAAACACTGGAAAAAAACTCAGTTGTCCTTCAATAGATAAATTGTTAAGCAAACTACAATACATTCATATCACAGAATATTGCTCAGCAATAAAAATGAATAAACTGTTGATAAACATAACTATTTGAAATGACCTCAATGGTATTACATTGGGTGGGAAAAAATGGCTAAATGTTAAAGAGTATATGATTCCATTCATATGATGTTACCAAAATAACAGTATTTTTGCAACTTCCTCTGAATCTATATTTTAAAATAATGTTAATAAAGTCTAAAGTGCATATTATAACACAATTCATCGGAATGTTGATTAGTTTATAAATGGGCTTCTGGCTAAAGAGATAGTGAGACAAATATGTGAGGAAAAGATATTCTAGAAAGTTCCTTTACTTGTAGAAAAATGTGGGAGGAGAAAACTACCTTTTATGGTCCTGGCCTCTTTGTTATGCTGGGAACTGGGAAGTCATCTTGAGACCAGGGTACTAAGCTACCATAGTAGTACAGAAAAAGCCACTTTTAGGAATGTCAAACAGAAAACAAAAATTTAAAACCTGTCATTCATAATGTCAGTGATTTACTGATTTAAGGAAACCTTGTAGTCTTCTTAACTTGGAACTTCTATACTTATTCATGTGACAAATACTTACTGAGTGTCAATTACATACCACCTATTTATAAGTACTCAATATTTCAGCCACATTCCATAAGACTTTTTGATGAAAATAGAGATGAATATTAGAGAAACCATGTAGCATCTGAACAACCACACAATATGTAAATGACTGCCTCAGCTTATGTCCAAATCTTATATAGAGCTAATTTTGTGGTTTTCCAATTATATTAAACTATCGTTTTATCTTATACATCAATATGTTAACCATTGACTATCTCTAGTACCACAGACAATTTTTTAACTAATAAAATTACTCCTACAAAAAGTGTAAATAGTAGCTATCTTTTTGGAAATGGGACTGAAATCATGGTGAAGTACATAGAAGACAAAATACATTTGATTTATTTTATCCTTAATCTGGCAGATAGGAACATAAATGCCCATTATAGTTTTCTTCTATTTCATATATGTCTTAAATATGTCATAAGAAATTTTAAATAAAAATTTAAACTACCTTTTATTCAAAATTTTCATTTGAAGCAAGAAATAAGTGCAAGTAAAGATTCTGGAGGAAAAAAAAAAGTCTTTTCAAATGTCAGCCAAGAGATATGGAATTTTATGAAGGCATACACATCAAAAATTAGAACTTATGGACCATAATTTTTAATAGATACAAGTTCATATAAAGTAAGGTCAGAGTTTCTGGCCCAAAAACATCTAGAAGAACAGGTAAATATTACAAGCCTTGTCCTTATATGTAACTCAACATGGAATTTCTGCATCATTATGCTGGGATCACTAAGCAAATAAGACTTTTTACAGATGAATACAACAATACAGTCTGAATCACTTTTGAACTGAGGTAGACACATATTTAGGGCTTCCCAGGTGGCATTAATGGTAAAGAACTATCCTGCCAATGCAGGAAACATAAGAGACACAAGTTTGATGCCTGGCTTGGGAAGACCCCCTGGAGGAGGCACCCACTCCAGGATTCTTGCCTGGAGAATCCCATGGATGGAGGAGTCTGGCGGGCTATAGTTCATAGGGTCAGACATGACTGAAGCAACTTAGCATGCACACATGCACACACAGACACATATTTATCAAACATATCATCAGATTAAAAACCATGTTCCACATTTTCTCCCAAAAAAAAACATATAACAGGTTTGCAAGATGTCTGTCACCTTCCATAAAGTTAGGACTACAGTCTCTAAGCATAGATTAGTCAGTTATAGTAACCTCTTGCCTGGAGTATTATGGGCAAAGATCAAAAGAGTTTTCAGCAAGTTTTATAAATGAGAGATGATGCATCACTTTGTATCCTGATTGGTTGTTTTCTGAAATTGGATGGATGTTATAAAGAGACTGGGACTCCAACTGTGGCCCCAGAGGGTTATATTTATTTAACTTCCAGATGGTAAAACAATGAAGAGGAAAATATGGCCCTACAAACATACAGATGTCCCCAAAACACAAAGAGCAGTGTACATCATCATTATTACTGGTTGTTATTCAGACATATGAAAGGCATCACATTTTAAACAAGATGAAGAGATTTGCTGTGCATCACAACCAGGAATTATTTTTTTAGAGAAAGCTATTAATGATATAAAATATTTTACTGCATCCATAAATATATGGAAATACATTTATCACAATGGGATATATTTTGAGAACTATATGATTAAGGTGAATTATGGAGAGTGACAGCAATTATTAAATAAATCTACTCATAAACTAAATTCAAACTGAAAAAAGTATCAGACATTCCAGGTATCTTTCTGCATATTCATAACAAATTAAATTTTATAAAATATATTATGTGTTTTACAAAATGAATGCATTCCTCATTTCTTTCTTTACACAATGACTTGGAGTCAGTGTCATTATCAGTTAAAACTGTCAAACTCTCAATTGGAAATATGTAATATACTAACTCATATAAATAAACATTCTGAATCAGCATGCTAAATTTTATTAATGTCTTTGAGAAATATATTTTTATGAATTCATATAGTACTTAAATCTGGTGCATTTCTAAATAATACTACACAGTGTTTATGTTTATATGACTTATTTTACTAAGCATAATACCCTCCAAGTCCACCCATGTTGTTTCAAATAGCAAAATTTCATTCCTTTTTTCTCCATATTGGTTTAAGAAAAAAGCCAGTCTATCAGCCAAGGGGAATTTAGTCTAAGCCACTGTTTTGAAGCTACACTGACCGGTGTTCAAGCTGTAAACCTGAACTCCCGCTCAGGAAGTAAGCTTGGTCAGGCCTTCTGTGTAGAATGAGGCACTTTTATTATATAGAACCTTGCAGGAGGCTCTCTTAATCATAAACAGAGACCTTGAAAAATCAGAGATTACTAGGTGCATTTATATAAAGCCCCATAATTGAGAAGGTAGCCTCCCCCTCAGTTCAGTTCAGTTCAGTTCAGTCACACAGTCATGTCCAACTCTTGGCGACCCCATGAATCACAGCACGCCAGGCCTCCCTGTCCATCACCATCTCCCGGAGTTCACTCAGACTCACGTCCATCGAGTCTGTGATGCCATCCAGCCATCTCATCCTCTGTTGTCCCCTGCTCCTCCTGCCCCCAATCCCTCCCAGCATCAAAGTTTTTCCAATGAGTCAACTCTAGTATGAGGTGGCCAAAGTACTGGAGTTTCAGCTTCAGCATCATTCCCTCAAAGGAAATCCCAGGGCTGATCTCCTTCAGAATGGACTGGTTGGATCTCCTTGCAGTCCAAGGGACTCTCGAGTCTTCTCCAACACCACAGTTCAAAAGCATCAATTCTTCGGCGCTCAGCCTTCTTCACAGTCCAACTCTCACATCCATACATGACCACAGGAAAAACCATAGCCTTGACTAGACAGACCTGAGTCGGCAAAGTAATGTCTCTGCTTTTGAATATACTTTCTAGGTTGGTCATAACTTTTCTTCCAAGGAGTATGCATCTTTTAATTTCATGGCTGCAATCACCATCTGCATAGAGTAAAGAAAAGAATATGGCTTTAACATTTTGTAACTTTTAGCTTTTGGTTCAGTTCAGTTCAGTTCAATTCAGTTGCTCAGTCATGTCCGACTCATTGTGACCCCATGAATCACAGCACGCCAGGCCTCCCTGTCCATTACCATCTCTCAGAGTTTACTCAAACTCACCTCCATGGAGTCAGTGATGCCAACCAGCTATCTCATCCTGGGTCGTCCCCTTCTCCTCCTGCCCCTGATCCCTCCCAGCATCAGAGTCTTTTCCAATGATTCAACTCTTCGTATGAGGTGATCAAAGTACTGGAGTTTCAGCTTTAGCATCATTTCTTCCAAAGAACACCCAGGGCTGATCTCCTTTAGAATGGACTGGTCTGATCTCCTTGCAGTCCAAGGGACTCTTTGTAACTTTTAGCTTTTGGTTCAGTGGGATATATATCTTGGTTTGTTTATAACCACCTTTTAAATTTTATATATTCATACTTTGTCTATCAACTATGTCTCCACAAGAATGCTAACAGAAGCTCAGTCAGTCTGAGAAAAATAGTTACTGAAATACAGATTAAACATTAGGTGTTATAGAGTTAATATTTTAAGTAAGCTATGTAATTATTAAGAAAACAGGGGGAAAACAAATAGTTTAATTTACAAAGTATCTACTGAATGAAAATGATCCAGCAATCTTCCCTTTTAAAAGTAAAGCTCACTTTTGTAATCAGTATTCATGTGAACACAAATCTACATGCCTGATGGTTGGTAATATTGAAGAACTGTTTCCCTTCTTTGCTAGATCTTTTTAATTTGAGCTTATGTTGCAGTCAATGATCATTAGCCTTAACCGAAAACTCTTTTCTCCCTATTTATTCTCCCCTGTCAGCAAGTTGATGTTGCATATAAACAGAGTATCCCCTTGGCAGCCCCCAAAACTGAAAACAAAGCAAGCAAAATGAGTACAAGCCAACTAGAAGACTTCATCAAAGATTATTTTATTTATCCAAAACAAAAGCATTATTAATCATTACTTTACCTCAGCAGAGGAAGTTTAACAAATTCATATTATGAAAACTTCAGTCTTGCATAACTATAATGTATCTCTAAATCACTCATAGAGCCATGTACAAAGGAAATAGTTCCCTTGTTGGAAACTTCTGCCTTCTGTGATGGGGGAAGTGGAGATTTGCTGGTATGAACACATGCCCTCTGTTCTAAAGATGCCAAAGGATTGCCAGTTAAATGCTTTCAACCCTATATTTTGGAGCTTAAACCCAAGTTTAAATGACATCTCTCCTGTTCTGATATAACTTTCATTGCCTAGAATACTAAATTTCTTGCCCAATGTCACTTGCCCAGTTTCAGCGTGAACAAATTGGAAGTGGTAGAGCCTGTTCAATTTTTAGCTAAGGTGTGCAACTGCCTCTTGGCATTCCATCCAACCAAAGCAAGGAAGTATCTGTTTCCACCCACATTGTTTTGTCAGCTGTGATTGCATTATGGCAATTGCACTAAGCCGCTGACTCCAAGACTAACTCTATCTTTTCAAAGCATTATTGATCATCCTTCTCCACCTGAAAAATGTTAAAGATAGTAGAAGTAGATGAAAAGCTTTGTTCTAGAATTGAAGAGACACAGATGTGTAGAGCGGACTTTTGGACTCTGAGGGAGAAGGAGAAGTTGGGAAGAATTGGGAGAATGGCATTGAAACATGTATACTATCATGTAGGAAATGAGTCACCAGTCTATGTCCGATGCAGGATACAGGGTGCTCAGGGCCGGTGCACGGGGATGACTCAGACGTTATGGGGAGGGAGGTGGGAGGGGGGTTCATGTTTGGGAATGCATGTACACCCGTGGTGGATTCATGTCAATGTATGGCAAAACCAATACAGTATTGTAAAGTAAAATAAAGTAAAAATAAAAATTAAATAAAAAAGAAAAGCTTTGTTCTCTGGATTTATATACATCAAAGAATCAACCTCTGACCTACTTTTACAAGTATGAAAATGTGCGCCTTTGAGTCAAGAGTGCTTTGTCAATTGGAGCGCTTTAAGAATCTCTATTTAATTATACCTTACTGGGTATACTTAACTTGAAATTCATTAGGTTAACAAAAGGATTAGTTGTTAAAAATATAAATATACCAATGTGAAATGTAAACAGAAAATATGCAAACAATTAAGTTTAAATTAGCTTTTAAAAATTCATGATCTTTCTGTTTACATTTAAAGAAGTAGATGTTTTTGTAATTTGCCATCTAAGTAGCATACAATTTGCATATCATTCATTATGTCACTGTGTTTTGGGTTGTCTTAATAGGTAGCCCTATTTTCAAATATTGGCACTGGTTCTCAATAATGAAATGACAGTTTACATTACCTCTCAATTTTAACCTTTTAATCTATAAAATGGGGATAATACCTTATTTCACATAACAATTCTAAAGAATTAATAAAATGCTATGCCAATGATTTGCCAAATTTAATATGCATAAGAATCACCTGACATGCATGTTTAAATGCACTTTGTATAGGTTACAACTCTATAGATTCTAATTAAGAATATCAAATGTGTTAATTTGATATTCTAAAACCAGCTTGAACATCTGGAAGTTCACGGTTGATATACTGTTGAAGCCTGGCTTGGATAATTTTAAGCATGAACCACTGTAACTTGATTTAGGTGGTCAATAGTTACTTCAGTTCAGTTCAGTCCAGTCACTCAGTCATGTCGGACAGTTTGCAACCCCATGGACGTCAGCACGCCAGGCTTCCTTGTTCATCACCAACTCCCGGAGTTTACTCAAACTCATGGCCATTTAGTTGGTGATGCCATCCAACCATCTCATCCTGTCGTCCCCTTCTTCTCCCAGCTTCAATCTTTCCCACCATCACGGTCTTTTCAAATGAGTCAGTTCTTTGCATCAGGTGGCCAAAGTATTGGAGTTTCAGCGTCAGCATCAGTCCTTCCAATGAATATTCAGGACTGATTCCCTTTAGGAGGGACTGGTTGGATCTCTTTGGAGTCCAAAGGACTCTCAAGAGTCTTCTCCAACACCACAGTTTATTGTAAAGTAAAATTTAAAAAAATAAAAGCATCAATTCTTTAGTGCTCAGCCTTCTTTACATTCCAACGCTCACATGCATACATGACTACTGGAAAAATCAAAGCCTTGATTACACAGACCTTTGTTGGCAACGTAATACCTTTGCTTTTTAATATGCTGTCTAGGTTGGTCATAACTTTTCTTCCAAGAAGTAAGCATCTTCTAATTTCATGGCTGCAGCCACCATCTGCAGTGATTTTGAAGCCCAAAGAATAAAATCTGTTATGGTTTCTACTGTTTCACCATTTCCCATGAAGTGATGGGACTGGATGCCATGATCTTAGTTATCTTCTAAATGTTGAGCTTTAAGCCAACTTTTTCACTCTCCTCTTTCAATTTCATCAAGAGGCCCTTTAGCTCCTCTTCACTTTCTGCCATAAGGGTGGTGTCACCTGCATATCTGAGGTTATTGATATTTCTTCCTGCAATCTTGATTCCAGCTTGTGCTTCATCCAATCTGGCATTTTGCATGATGTACTCTACATACAAGTTAAATAAGCAGGGTGACAATATACAACCTTGACGTACTCTTTTCCCTATTTGGAACTAGTCTTCTGTTCAATGTCCAGTTCTAACTGTTGCTTCCTAACTTGCATACAGATTTCACAAGAGGCAGGTGAGGTGGTCTGGTATTCCCATGTCTTTCAGAATTTTCCACAGTTAGTGGTAATCCACATAGTCAAAGGCATTAGCATAGTCAATAAAGCAGAAATAGATGTTTTTATGGAATTCTCTTGCTTTTTCAATGATCCAGTGGATGTTGGCAATTTGATCTCTAGTTCTTCTGCCTTTTCTAAAACCAGCTTGAACATCTGGAAGTTCATGGTTGATATACTGTTGAAGCCTGGCTTGGATAATTTTGAGCATTACTTTACTAGTGCGTGAGATGAGTGCGATTGTGCAGTAGTTTGAGTATTCTTCAGCATTGCCTTTCCTTGGGATTGGAATGAAAACACATTTTCCAGTTCTGTAGCCATTGCTGAGGTTTCCAAATATGTTGGCATATTGAGTGCAGCACCTTTGCAGCATCATCTTTTAGGATTTGAAATAGCTCAACTAGAATTTCATCACCTCCACTAGCTAGTGATTCTTCATAAGGCCCACTTGACTTCACATTTCAGGATGTCTGGCTCTAGGTGAGTGATCATACCATCATGATTATCTGTGTCATGAAGATCTTTTTTGTACAGTTCTTCTGTGTATTCTTGCCACCTCTTCTTGATATCTTCTGCTTCTGTTAGGTCCATACCATTTCTGTCCTTTACTGTGCCCATCTCAGCATGAAATGTTCCCTTAGTATCTCTCATCTTCTGGAAGAAATCTCTAGTCTCTCCCATTCTATTATTTTCCTCTAATTTCTTTACACTGATCACTGAGGAAGGCTTTCTTATATCTCCTTGCTATTCTTTCAAAATCTCCATTCAAACAGGTATATCTTTCTTTTTCTCCTTTGCTCTTCACTTCTCTTCTTTTCACAGCTATTTGTAAGGCTTCCTCAGACAGCCATTTTGTTTTTTTGCATTTCTTTTTCTTGGGGATGGTCTTGATCCCTGTCTCCTGTATAATGTCAAAACCTCCATCCATAATTCATCAGCCACTCTATCAGATCTAATAGATACTTAAGAATCTTTAATACATACATAATACAGCAGATACTTAAGGATCATTAATACATATAAATTAAGTATTACACTATCATAGGTTAATTATTTTCCTGGTTCTAGGAATTAGATAACATGGAGTTAGAACTAGAATGACATATTGGTATTAGCTACAAAATCATCCTGTAACTGAAAAGGGTTAATTTTGACTTTATACTGGATCTACTTCTATGACTGTAACCCTTAACTTGCCGCTTTTATTATTATCAGTAGCAAAGTTGCTCAGTCATGTCTGACTTTTTGCAACCCTGTGGATTGTAGTCTGCCAGGCTCCTCCATCCATGCTATTCCAGGCAAGAATACTGGAGTGGGTTGTCATTTCCTTCTCCAGAGGATCTTGCCGACCCAGGGATCGAACCCAGTTCTCCCACATTGCAGGCAGGTTCTCTGCCATCTGAGCCATCATGGAATCTCTTATTATAAGCATACATAATGGCCTACCTCATGGAGACAACTTAAACCCACCCACCTGTGAAATGACTGCAAGGAAGTGAAACTAACACATCCCCCTACCTGACACTTGCCATTCTAGGAGATATTCACAAGAATTAAATGGTCTTTTTACTTTGTTTCCTTACCACCCCCCATCTCTAATCCATAAAAGAACCCAGCATCCAGACACTGACAAGTTGGGTTTATTTTGAGATGCAAGTCTGCCATCTTCTCTGAATAAAGTCATAGTCCTTGCTTCAACACCTTGTCTCCCAGATTTACTAGCATAGCAGAACAGGTGGTGTTCAGCCCTCAACTAGAAATAACTACAGAAGTGATTCCTGCTTAGCACTAGTCCATAGCCATTTACCATTACCATCTGCACTCAATATGCCAACATATTTGGAAACCTTAGCAATGGCTACAGAACTGGAAAATGTGTATTCATTCCAATCCCAAAGAAAGGCAATGCCGAAGAATGCTCAAACTACCGCACAATCGCACTCATCTCACGCGCTAGTAAAGTAATGATCAAAATTATCCAAGCCAGGCTTCAACAGTATATGAACCGTGAACTTCCATTGTACTTCATTTATGATCATATTCTCAGATTCTGAATATTATATTGGTCAGTCTTTCTGATATAAATGCAGAAATCTTATTCGCTCCATTGGCAATTGCTCAAATTTTTGTCTCCCATTCTGATATTTATCTTCCTAAATGTTCTACACAAGTCTAAGTGACACAGGAATGGATATCAGTGCCCTCTTCTGGCTGTTACCCTTTAGGTTTCCTGGAAGGCTTGAGAAAAGCATCTATCTTTTGCTTCTTTTCTTACCTCTGGCATTCACAAGTCCTTTCAGAAACATACCTGTGAAAAAGACAGACTTTTATGGGAATCAAAGTAAATCAAGTCAGAACCTAGCAGAGTTCATGCAAATGATCAATAGTTTAAACATGATGGCCAGTTTATAAAGTGGACAGAAAATACAATGTTTAATTTATAAATAAATTGATCTTAGATTAGTATTCTATATCTTTCTCTACTTGTTAACTGGAATAGTACTTAGAGGAATCTTTGGAATTTGTCTGATTTCAAACTACTGCCTTCATAGGACTGTCACAAAATGTAAGTAAAATAGTATACTAGCAAAATTATGTAGTTTGTGAGGAATCAACTTCACAGCCTTCTTTTTGCAGTACTATAAAAGCCAATGAACAGAGAATAATTTCTTCAAGTAAACACTCAAACTTAAGGAATCCTTTATTAAAATTCAAATAAATTGTTAGGGGAGTGTGTAATTTCCTTGGTTCTGTCTCATCACAACAAAAATTTGAAGTGATGGACGTTAAAGCCCTTGGCCAGAATGCATCTCAGCTGTTGGACAGACCATGTTACAGCTCTCAGTTCTTGGACAGACGTGTTATAACTCCGTGTTACAGCTCAGTTTTATTTAGAAAATAAAAGGAAACTACATCCTTGAGGCATGAGGGCATGCTGAACCAAAAGGCATGAAGAAAAGAGAGAGCCCCGGCCCTTTCTCTCCTCTTTTTATATACACTTTTTTCCTCCCCCTGGGTCTGCCTTATGTAAATTAGATAGGAGTGCTGTTTGTTCTACATCACTCGAACCCTCAGGCCTTCCTTTGTTTTATTTTCAAGGGCTTTTCCCTTCCTTGTCTTTTAGCCACCACCATTCTGGACTCCCTTTCCCTATTCTAACTACCTAACATAAATTATATATTTATTACATTAATTACCCTGTTGGAAAACTTACCTCAACAAACTGCAAATTATAGCTTTAAGACACTGAAGAGGAATACGAAAGACATGTTTCCCAGGCAGTGGCAGAATGCCTCCAGATGGCTGGGGTTTGGTTGTCACATAGGAACATGTACTAAGAGGAAAGACTCATGCAATAAAAAGGGGTAATAAGGGCAGAAGGAAAAGTGGATAGAATGAAACCAAAAATTCAATTATTTCACAATTTTTCACAGGGTTTTCCTGTTCCTAAATCATACTGAGAGGCAAAGTGGATTCTGTGCTAAGCTCTAAAGCAGATGAGCAATAAGTGCTATTCTGTATCCTCACCTCTGAGCAGAAAGTGTGAGAAAAATATCCTCTAATTGTCTTAATCCCAAGCATCATAAATAAGGATTTTGCATTATTTTATCGTGGCTGCTGGATTTCTAAATTAATTATATGATTTGAAATTTTCTTATAATTTTAAATAGAAAAAAAATGAAAATAATGACTTGCAACAGGAACAGGTTGATTTGTTTGTGAAAATATTTTTAAAATTTAGTTTCTTAGATGCTATCTCAGTTACTCTTCATAATGTTTAGTGAAATCAACTTTATGCAGGGCACAACACCATTTGAATCAGGGGTAGATAAATAACAACCTCCCAAATCTGGCCTATCAACTGTTTTTGTAAATAAAGTTTTATTGGAACATGGCCACCTGCTGGCTACCTTCTAGTATTATTGGTAGAATTAAGGCTTCAGCCTTACAGAGATCTATGACCTTCAAAATCTACAATATTTATTTAAACTTTCTTTTTTTTTAAATGATGTTTTACAATGTTTGCAGGTGACAAAAGTGGAAGAAGAAGTGATCTGATTGAAGGCACATTACAAACAGGTCTTCAGGGTAGCTATCTCCTTCACTCCATCTATAACATCCAAAGCACAACACCAAGCTTGAACATGCCCATTTGTGGAAGACTTGACCAGCTGTCATTACTGCCCTGAATATCTGCCAAATGGAAAAGTTTCTTATGACTCATTAATCCTCAACAATGATGTACCATAGATGAAAGACAATACCTGAATCAGACACATTACCAATTTATGTATCAAGTCAAGATGCTAAGCTGAAACAGGGCTGGAGAATAAAAGGAGTTAGAGAAAGATGGAGTGGGGAAAAGGAGAATCTTATGAAAAATTGGGGCATGTGAACAGTGAAAACTGAAAGCAGTTCTGAGACAGTTCCCACAATACTGAATAGTCTTCTCAATGTTTCTTTTATATAGAAGCCATTTCATTTAATAGAAATGAATTTTATAAAGGGGCTGAGCAGAGAATGTGTTCCCAAAGAAATGCATATGGAGAAAGTTGCTTGTCTCACATATTAAAGTCCAGGTTTCTTGGCAGCCAACTGACTCTCTGATTTAGAAAAAAAAAAGTTTAAGTGTACCTACCTGCCCTAAATACACCACAGGAACACAGTTGGAAGAGCTTTTCTTTCTCATAAGCTACATTCTATATAAGAATGTCTGATCATTAAAATTTGGGAAAAAAACGTTATGACTTTGTCAGGGGGTTGGGGCTGGGGTGTGTGAAATCCAAAAGCTGTCTGTAAACTGTAAATAATAAATAATGTATTATTTATTAAGAGCTATACTTCTATTTATAGACATTATTTATAGCTATGTCTCTACACCATGAGAAATAAGAAGTGCTTAAAATTATTTACTATGGCATAAAAATAGGCATGGCTATGTACAAAAAGAATATATACTATACATATATTACACACACACACACACATACATATATACTCACCCTGCTTATTTAACATATGCAGAGTACATCATGCAAAATGCCAGGCTGGATGAGTCACAGGCTAGAATCAAGATTGCCAGGAAAATATCATCACCCTCAGATATGCAGATGATACAATCCTAAGGGCAGAAAATGAAAAGGAGGCTTTTGACAAGGGTGAAAGAGGAGAGTGAAGAAGCTGGTTTAAAACTCAACATTCATAAAACTAAGATCATGGCATCTTGTCCCATCACTTCACGGTGAAGAGATGGGGAAAAAGTAGAAGCAATGACAGATTTTACCTTCCTGGGCTGCAAAATCACTGCAGATGTAGACTGCAGCCATGAGCTTAAGAATCTTGCTTCTTGGAAGGAAAGCATTGACAAATCTAGACAGCATATTAAGAAGTAGAGACATCTCCTTGTCGACAAAGGTCCATGTAGTTCAGTTCAGTCACTCAGTCGTGTCCAACTCATTGTGACCCCCATGGATTGTAACATCCTAGGCTTCCTTGTCCATCACCAACTTCAGACTTGTTCAAACTCATGTCCATCAAGTCGGTGATACCATCCAACTATCTCATCTTCCACCATCACTTTCTCCTCCTGCCTTCAATCTTTCCCAGCATCAGGGGCTTTTCCAGTGAGTCAATTATTTGCATCAGGTGGCCAAAGCATTGGAGCTTCAACTTCAGCATCAGTCCTTCCAATGAATATTCAGTACTGATTTCCTTTAGGATGAACTGATTGGATCTCCTTGTAGTCCAAGGGACTCTCAAGAGTCTTCTCTAACACCACAGTTCAAAAGCAGCAATTCTTTAGCGCTCAGCTTTCTTTATAGTCCAACTCTCGCATCCATATATGACTACTGGAAAAACCATAGCTTTGACTAGATAGACCTTTGTCAGCAAAGTAATGTCTCTGCCTTTAATATGCTGTCTAGGTTGGTCATAGCTTTTCTTCCAAGGAGCAAGCGTCTTTTAATTTCATGGTGGCAGACACCATCTGAACTGATTTTGGAGCCCAAGAATATAAAGTCTGTCACTGCCTCCATATAGTGAAAGCTATGATTTTTCCAGTAGTCATGTGCAGATTTGAGAGTTGGACTATAAAGAAAGCTGAATAGTTAAATATTGCTGCTTTCAAACTGTAATGTTAGAGAAGACTCTTGAGAGTCCCTTGAACTGCAAGGAGCTCGAGATCAGACCAGTCAATTCTAAAGGAAATCAACCCTACGTATTCATTGGAAGGACTCATGATGAATCCTTAAGAGTATGGCAGCCTGATGTGAAGATCCAACTCATTGAAAAAGACCCTGATGCTGGGAAAGATTAAAGGCAAATGGAGAAGGTGGGTAGCAGAGGATGAGATGGTTAGATAGTATCACTGTATATATATATATATATATATATGATTGGATCTCCTTGTAGTCCAAGGGACTCTCAAGAGTCTTCTCTAACACCACAGTTCAAAAGCAGCAATTCTTTAGCGCTCAGCTTTCTTTATAGTCCAACTCTCGCATCCATATATGACTACTGGAAAAACCATAGCTTTGACTAGATAGACCTTTGTCAGCAAAGTAATGTCTCTGCCTTTAATATGCTGTCTAGGTTGGTCATAGCTTTTCTTCCAAGGAGCAAGCGTCTTTTAATTTCATGGTGGCAGACACCATCTGAACTGATTTTGGAGCCCAAGAATATAAAGTCTGTCACTGCCTCCATATAGTGAAAGCTATGATTTTTCCAGTAGTCATGTGCAGATTTGAGAGTTGGACTATAAAGAAAGCTGAATAGTTAAATATTGCTGCTTTCAAACTGTAATGTTAGAGAAGACTCTTGAGAGTCCCTTGAACTGCAAGGAGCTCGAGATCAGACCAGTCAATTCTAAAGGAAATCAACCCTACGTATTCATTGGAAGGACTCATGATGAATCCTTAAGAGTATGGCAGCCTGATGTGAAGATCCAACTCATTGAAAAAGACCCTGATGCTGGGAAAGATTAAAGGCAAATGGAGAAGGTGGGTAGCAGAGGATGAGATGGTTAGATAGTATCACTGTATATATATATATATATATATACACATATATATATATATAGTAACATGAACATGAACGTGAAGTCACTCAGCCGTGTCTAACTCTTTGCAACACCATGGATTGTAGCCTACCAAGCTTCTCTGTTCATGGGATTTTCCTGGCAATAGTACTGGAGTGGATTGCCATTTCCTTCTCCAAGGGATCTTCCCAACCCAGGGATTGAACCAGGTTCTCCCGCATGGTGGACAGACGCTTTACCATCTGAGCCACCAGGGAAGTCCACATATATTGTAATATACATGCTATATGTATATATATACATATATATATAAAATATTATATAATTATATTTTATAGCTATTATTATATAATATTGTGCTTCCCTGATAGCTCAGTTGGTAAAGAATCCTCCTGCAATGCAGGAAACCCTGGTTTGATTTCTGGGTCAGGAAGATCTGCTGGAGAATGGATAGGTTACCTACTCCAGATCAGTGAATGTTTATCCCTGTTAATATATATGTATATAATATGTGTATATGCATATATATATGTATATAATACACATATATATTAACATCTATGGGGTCGCACAGAGTCAGACATGACTGAAGCGACTTTGCAGCAGCAGCATATTAACAGGGATAAACATTCACTGATCTAGAAATCTTCCTTGCTTTATTATAAAGGCCAAATCTTTACAGTCAGTGAAGTGCCTAAAAACATAATCCACAATGATGATCTTGATATTTAGAATAATAATAATAGTCTATCATTTATTTCCCAATGTGCTTGTCACATTAAAAACATTAAATATAATCCTTCCAAACTATAAAGAATATGATAATATTTTCAGCAAACAAAGAAGAAAGGATAAGTATGCCTGCTTTCCCTATACTATCTTATATTTTAAACCTGGCAACTATAATTGTGTTTAAATTGTGAAATTAATAAAGTTTATGTTCACATAATAACCACATTCACATACTGAAAGAGAATCTAACTTAAGGACTCTGCCAAACTGCTACTCACAACAGTTTCTTAGCAGATAATGAGTCTATCAAATTTAACAATTTTAAATCCAGTAATCGTTCCTTGAAGTACAGCTATAAATGCATCAATGGCCTGAAAACCAAACTGTTTCCTTTACAGAAGTGAAAGTAGTTTTCTTAATTATAAAGCTATAGAAAGATAAACCTAATCATTTTCTAATTATGAGAAATGCATATATGTTTATCCTCTGCAAGTAGTATTTGTTCACGTCTTAAAGGAACTCTCACAATGGTCTTTGTAAATAGCTCTGGTTATTTCAAATATTTTAATTTTGAAGAAAACTGGTCTATGTTAGAAAAGCTCAGAAGTTTCCAGACGTAAACCACAAACTTCATTTTTGCTTTCTCAATGTAATAAATAGAAAATTAGTTTAGGATGTCATATGAGAAAATATAATAATGTCTACTTCTAATCACATACTGAATTTTATTTATTTAATACAGCTGTAACACTAACTGCACACAATCACTCAGTTTTCACATTATATATTTGTACTTATCAGTTCATATGCAGTTACTGGAACATGGAAGTCTTAATGCCACATGGAAGTCTTAATGCCAATCTAAAAGAGATAATGTATTAATAATAGCTTAGTCTCCCCAAACAGTGTTGGTTTGAAACATGAATATTTCATATATGAGAATGCTGTAAATTTGAATATAGATTAATTCATAATGTGTTCTTTGGTTATACTAAGTAGTGCAAATGACACCGGGTAAGTCACACTTTTGAAAAGTCTACAAGTCTATCCTTATATATATCACTATACTAAATATTTTTGCAAATTAACTCTAAATAAGAATCAGTTTTAGAAATAAATATCCACAGGAAACCATGTGAAAAATAAAATATTTTATTCTTCAAAAATTAATAGATGCTGCAAAGCATATGAAGCAACAGGAACTGTTCTTCATTGCCGGTGGAAATGGAAAATGGTACAGCTACTTTGGAATACAGTCTGACAGTTTCTTACAAAATGAAACATATTCATGTCATATAATTGAACATTTCCATGAACAGGTCCATGGTATTTAACCAAAGGACCTGAAAACCTACATTCACACAAAAATCTGCACATTTATAGCAACTTAATTCCTAAATGCCAAAACGGCCTTTGAATTGACTGAATACAATGGAATATACAGAGAGTGGAATATTGTTTAAGTTAAAAAGAAATGGACTATCAAATCATGAAAAGATATGGAGAAAACTTTAATGTCTGTTATTAAATGAAAGAAACCAATATTAAAAGGCTACATACTGCATGACTTCAACTAAGCTGTCTCTCGGATATATTGGCGGTTTGAATTCAGAAAAAATAATGAAAAGATATTTTCCACAATAAAGCAAATAGCACAAAAATGAAAAATCACACAAATTTGTATATTAAACAAATTTTTCAGTTTCCATGTGCATATAAAAGTTATGCTTATAATATATCAGTTCAGTTCAGTCACTCAGTCGTGTCAGGCTCTTTGCAACCCCATGAATCACAGCACACCAGGCCTCCCTGTCCATCACCAACTCCTGGAGTTCACTCAGACTCAAGTCCATCGAGTCCATGATGTCATCCAACCATCTCATCCTCTGTTGTCCCCTGCTCCTCCTGCCCCCAATCCCTCCCAGCATCAGAGTCTTTTCCAATGAGTCAACTCTTCGCATGAGGTGGCCAAAGTACTGGAGTTTCAGCTTTAACATCATTCCCTCCAAAGAAATCCCAGGGCTGATCTCCTTCAGAATGGACTGGTTGCATCTCCTTGCAGTCCATGGGACTCTCAAGAGTCTTCTCCAACATCACAGTTCAAAAGCATCAATTCTTCAGTGCTCAGCCTTCTTCACAGTCCAGCTCTCACATCCATACATGACCACAGGAAAAACCATAGTCTTGACCAGATGGGCCTTAGACAGCAAAGTAATGTTTCTGCTTTTGAATATGCTATGTAGGTTGATCATAACTTTTCTTCCAAGGAGTAAGCGTATTTTAATTTCATGGCTGTAGTCACAATCTGCAGTGATTTTAGAGCCCCCCAAAATAAAGTCTGACACTGTTTCTACCGTTTCCCCATCTATTTCCCATGAAGTGATGGGACCGGATGCCATTGATCTTAGTTTTCTGAATGTTGAGCTTTAAGCCAACTTTTTCACTCTCCACTTTCACTTTCATCAAGAGGCTTTTTAGTTCCTCTTCACTTTCTGCCATAAGGGTGGTGTCATCTGCATATCTGAGGTTATTGATATTTCTCCCGGCAATCTTGATTTCAGCTTGTGCTTCTTCCAGCCCAGCGTTTCTCATGATGTACTCTGCATATAATTTGAATAAGCAGGGTGACACTATACAACCTTAACGTACTCCTTTTCCTATTTGGAACTGGTCTGTTGTTCCATGTCCAGTTCTAACTGTTGCTTCCTGACCTGCATACAGATTTCTCAATAGGCAGGTCAAGTGGTCTGGTATTCTCATCTCTTTCAGAATTTTCCACATACCTCACTCTATTAAAAGTACAATAGCATTACGTATGTATATGTGTGTGTGTGTGTGTGTGTGTGTAAATACACACACACCATAATTCAGCTGGTAAAGAACAACCCAGTTGTGAATCCAGGAGACCCAGGAGATGCCAGTTCAAGGCCTATGTTGGGAAGATCCCCTGGAGAAGGAAATGGCAACTCACTCCAATATTCTTGCCTAGGAAATCCCATGAACACAGGGGCCTGGCATATTACAGTCCATGGGGTCACAAAGAATCAGACAAGTGTCTTAGCACAGCACAATGCTCACATAAAAACCACATTCATATACTGAAAGATAATCTAACTTAAGAATTCTGTCAAAGTGCTACTCACAATAGTTTCTTTGCAGATAATGTCTATCAGATCTAAAAATTTTAAATCCAGCAATCTTTACTTGAAGTTCAGTTATCAATGAGTTAATGGCCAGAAAACAAAACTGAGAAGAAACATGATAAACCCCAGAGGAAAAACTAAGTGAAACAGAGATATGGGCAGTATACCTGATCAAGATTTCAAGTTCTTTAACCATCACAATGATGCTTAAAATATTTGGTGAAGACTGGAGGAACAGTGAGAAGTTACACATTTTTAACAAAGTAAAAAACACAAAGAAGAATAAAACAGAGATGAAAAGCACAATAATTTAAATGAAACACATCCTAGAAAAGAATAAACAGTACATGAGATGATACAGAGGAATGGATTAGAGGTATGAAAGACAGAATACTGGAAATCACTTAAGAAAAGAATTTAAAAAATGAGGACAGGTTAGGAAAACTCTCGAACAGCATCAAGATTAGAAATATTTTCATTATAGGAGTCCTAGGGCTGCCATCTATGGGGTCGCGCAGAGTCGGACATGACTGAAGCAACTTAGCAGCAGCAGCAGCAGCAGCATAAGGAGAAAAGATAGATGGGGCGGGGGGCGGAGAATATTTTTGAAAATATAACAGCTGAAAAATTCCTTAACCTAGGAAAGGAAACACACATCCTGTGTCCTTCCTGTTCAGGAAGCACAGAAAGTCAAAACAGGATCAGACAAAGACTGTATCAGGACACATTACATTTAAAATGGAAAAAATAAAAGAGAAAGAGGGAATAGTATAAGTATCAAGGGAAAAACAACACATTACATAAAAGGGAATTCCTCTAATGCTATCAGCTGACTTTTCAGTAAAAACTCTACAGACTGGAAAAGTGTGGCATAATATATTTAAAGCTATGAAAGAGGAAATCTTAAAACCATGAATACTCTGCTCAGCAGGGTTTTCATTCAGATGGATGGAGAAATAAAAAAAAAAAATTATAAACAAGCAAAAGCTAAAAGAGTTCAGTACCACCAAATCAGCTTTACAAGAAATGTTAAAAGATCTTTCCTAAATGAAAAAGAAAATGCCACAAGTAGAAACACAAATTATGAAAAGAAAAAGAACATTGGCCCAGGCAAACATATAGTAAAGGTAGTAAATCAACCATGTAAAAAGTTCAAAAAAACATAGAAGCAAAATTATCTAAGAGATGCACAAAACAAAAACACGTAAAATATGATAGCAAAAACAGTAATGTGGGAGGGAGAAGAGTTAAAATACAGAGTTGTTGAAATGTGTTTGAACTTAAGAACAGCAACTTGAAATGATCATCTATCTATTTATCCACACCAACATTAATGTTTTTAAAGTCACACACACACCCTTCACAGAAACCACAAACCAAAAAATTATGATAGACACATGCACATGAAAAAGAAATCCAAACCTAACCTGAAGACAATCATCCAATCACAAGGGAAGAAAACAAAACAAAAAAAGAATAAAAGAACAAAAAGAAATAACAAAAATGAACCTCCAGGCAATTAACAAAATGGTGATACATACCTAATCATAAAAACTCTAGGGGGTTTTCTGGTGACTCACTGGTAAATAATTCACTTGTTCATGAAGGAGACATGGGTTCAATCCCTAATCCAGGAAGATCCCACATGCAACAGAGCAACTAAGTCCATGTGCTACAACTATTGAGCCTGTGCTCTAGAGGCCAGGAGACTTAACTACTGAGCCCATGTGTCTCAACTGCGGAAGTCCATATGCCTAGAGCCCATGCTCCCCAACAAAAGAAGCAATGCAATGAGAAGCCCAAGTACTGCAACTAGAGAGTAGCCGGCACTCACCACTACTAGAGAAAGCTTACACACATCAATGAAGATACAGCACATACAAAAATAAATAAATAGACAAAATTATTAAAAAAATAAAAACTTTACATGCTAACAATAAAACGTTCCATTCAAGAGACATGTATTGCTGAAGAGTTAAGAAAACAAGAGCAACTTGTATTCTGTCTACTAGAGATTAACTTCACATCTAAAGACACAAAAAGACTGAAAGTGAGGAAATGAAAAAGGTTTTCCATACAAATGGAAATGAAAAGAAAGGTAGGGTAACAATATTTATATCAATAAAAATTGACTTTCAAACAGATTGCAACAAAAGACAAAGAAAGACATTAAATAATAGCAACGGATCAATTTAAGAAGTTATAAAAATTGTAAATATACATGCACTCAATGTAGGAGCACCTAGAAATATAAATAAAATAGTAATAGACTTAAAGAGAAAAATCAACAGTAACACAAATAATAGAGGGAACTTTAACACTTCACTTACATTAGTGGACAGATGGACTAGACAGAAATCAATGAGGAAACACTGACTTTAAGTGACAGGTTAGACCAAATAGACTTAGCAGACACCAATATAGCATTCCATTCAAAAGTAGCAGAATACATGTGCAGATGGAATATTTTCCAAGATAGTATCACATTTGACTACAAAACAAGTTTCAGTAAATCAAAGAAAACTGACATCATATCAAGTATCTTTTCTAATTACAACACTGTAAAAACAGAATACAAGTTTAAGAAAAAAATAGCAGAAAAACAAACATATGAAAGTCAACCATTATTCTCCTGAACAATCAGTGGATCACTGAAGAAATCTAAGAAATAATTTAAAAAAAAAAGACAAAAGAAAACAAAATGATCCAAAATCTATCTGCAAGCATACATGTGTGCTTGCTAAGTCGCTTCAATCATGTCCAACTCTGTGCGACCCCATAGACAGCAGCCCACGAGGCTCCCCCGTCCCTGGAATTCTCCAGGCAGGAACACTGGAGTGGGTTGCCATTTCCTTCTCCCATGCATGAAAGTGAAAAGTGAAAGTGAAGTCGCTCAGTGGTGTCCAACTCTTAGCGACCCCATGGACTGCAGCCTACCAGGCTCCTCCATCCATGGGATTTTCCAGGCAAGAGTACTGGAGTGGGTTGCCATTGCCTTCTCCAGATGTGTGCTTAGTTGTATCCAACTTTTTGTGATTCTGTGGACTGTAACCCACCAAGAATTTTCTAAGCAAGAATACTTGAGAGTGTGTTGCCATTTCCTCCTCCAGAGGATCTTCTCAACCCAGAGACTGAACCCATGTCTCTGGTTTCTCCTGCATTGCAGGTGGATTCTCTACTGCTTAAGCAATCGAGGAGGCAGCAAAGTCAAACTTAAGAGGGAAGTTTACAGTAATACAAGGTTAAATTGAGAAACATGAAAAATCTCAAACAGACAACCTAATCTCAAACAAACACCTAAAGGAACCAGAAGAGTAAGAACAAACAAAACTCAAAGTTGGAAGGAAAGAAATCATAAGGAACAGAGCAGAAATAAATGAAACACAGACTAAAAACAATGGAAATGATTAATAAAACTAAGAGCTAGTTCATTGAAAAGATAAACAAAATTGATAGAACTTCAGCTAAAATCATGAAGAAAAAAAAAAAAAAGTGGATCGAAACCAATAATGTCAGAAATAGGAAAAGTTAAAGACACCAAAGATATACAAATGATCATAAGATATTATAATATATAATTATAAACCAATAAAATGGACACACAGAAGAAATAAATTCCTAAAAATGTATAATATCCCAACAGTGAACCTAGAAGAAAAAGAAACTATGAACAGGCCAGTTATCAGCAATAAAGTTGAATCAGTAGTAAAACAACTCCCAGAAAACATAAGTTCAGGACAAGGTGATTTCACAGGTTAATTCTACCAGGTATATAAAAGTTAACACCTATACTTCAAAAACAATTCCAAAAGACTGTAGACAAAGAAACACTTCCAAACTTATTCTATGAAGACATTATCACCCATATATCAAAACCAAACATATTTCACAAAAATATATCACAGGCCAATATTACTGAGGAATATAGATGCAAAAATCCTCAACAAAATGCTAGCAAACAGACTCCAACAACATATTACAAAGCTCATACACTATGATCAAATGGGACTTAGCCCAGGGAGGTAAGGATTTTTCAGTATCTGCAAAAATCAATCAATGTGATATGCCATATTAACTAATTGAAGAATAAAAACCATATGACAATCTCAATAGATGAATAAAAAGCTTTTACAAAATTTAATACCCAT
>SJYR01001962.1:339969-370672 GCA_006410655.1 Kobus ellipsiprymnus | reverse complement strand
GAAACGAATCGCCAGTCTATATCCGATGCAGGATGCAAGATGCTTGGGGCTGGTGCATGAGGAGGACCCAGAGAGATGTTATGGGGTGGGACGTGGGAGGGGATTCATGTTTGGGAACGCATGTACACTCGTGGTGAATTCATGTCAATGTTTGGCAAAATCAATACAGTATTGTAAAGTAAACGAAAGTTAAAATAAAAATTTAAAAAGAGAGAGAGAGAGAATTCCCAAGAAAAAGAAACGCAAAAAGGCAAAATGGTTGTTTGAGGAGGCCTTACAAATAGCTGAGAAAAGAAGAGAAACTAAAGGCAAAGAGAAAAGGAAAGGTATACCCATTTGAACGTAGGAGTTCCAAACAAAAGCAAGGAAAGAAGAAAGTCTTCCTCAGTGATCAATGCAAAGAAATAGAGGAAAACAATAGAATGGGAAAGACTAGAGATCTCTTCAAGAAAATTAGAGATACCAAGGGAATATTTTGTGCACAGGTGGGGACAAAAATGAACAAAAATGATATGGACATAGGAGAAGCAGAAGATATCAGGAACAGGTGGCAAGAATGCACAGAAAAACTATATGAAAAGATCTTCATGACCCAAATAACCAGAAAGGTGTGGTCATTCACCTAGAGCCAGACATCCCGGGATGCAAAGTCAAGTGGGTCTTCAGAGGCGCCACTACAAACAAACCTAGTGGAGTTGATGGAATTTCACCTGAGATTTTTCAAGTCCTAAAAGATGACACTGTGAAAGTGCTGCACTAAATATTCCAGCAAATTTGGGAAATTCAGCAGCGGCCAAAGGACCAGAAAAGGTCAGTTTTCATTCTGATCCCAAAGAAAGACAATGTGGAAAAATGTTCAAACTACTGCACAATTGCTCACAGGCTAGCAAACTAATACTCAAAATTCTCCATACGAAGCTTCAACAGTAGTAAACTGAAAACTTCCAGATGTTCAGGCTGGATTTAGAAAAGACAGAGGAACCAGAGATCAAATTGCCAACATCCACTGGATCATAGAAAAAGCAAGAGAGTTCCAGAAAAATATCTACTTGTGCTTTATTGACTATGCCAAAGCCTTTGACTATGTGGATCACAACAATCTGTGGAAAATTCTGAAAGAGATGGGACTACCAGACCACCTTACATACCTCCTGAGAAATCTATATGCAGGTCAAGAATCAACAGTTAAAATCACAAATGGAAAAATGCTTCTGCTGCTGCTAAGTTGCTTCAGTCGTGTCCGACTCTGTACAACCCCATAAACGGCAGCCCACCAGGCTCCCTGGTCCCTGGGATTCTCCAGGCAAGAGTACTGGAGTGGGTTGCCATTTCCTTCTCCAATGCATGAAAGTGAAAAGTGAAAGTGAAGTCGCTCAGTCATGTCCGACTCTTCGTGACCCAGGGACTGCAGCCTACCAGGCTCCTCCTTCCATAGGATTTTCCAGACAAGAGTACTGGAGTGGGTTACCATTGCCTTCTCCAATGAAAAAATGGACTAGTTCCAAATTGGGAAAGGAGTATGTCAAGGCTGCCTATGTCCCCTGCTTATTTAACTTATGTGCAGAGTACATCATGCAAAATGCTGGGCTGGATAAAGGAAAAACTAAAATAAAGATTGCTAGGAGAAATATCAATAACCTCAGATATGGAAATGACACCACCCTTATGGAAAAAGTGAAGAGGAACTAAAGAGCCTCTTGATGAAGGAGAAAGAGGAGAGTGAAAAAGCTGGCTTAAAACTCGACATTCAAAAAACTAGTTCATGGCATATGGTCCCATCACTTCATGGCAAATTTATGAAAAACAGTGGAAATAGTGACAGACTTTATATTTTTGGGCTCCAAAATCAGTGCAGATCGTGACTGTAGCCATGAAATTAAAAGACATTTGCTCTTTTGAAGAAAAGCTATGACCCACTTAGACAGCATATTAAAAGGCAGAGAGATTACTTTGCCAACAAAGGTCCATCTAGTCAAGGTTATTGTTTTTCCAGTAGTCCTGTATGGATGAGAGTTGGACCATAAAGAAAATGAGCACTGAAGAGTTGATGCTTTTGAACTGTGGTGTTGGAGAAGACTCTTGAGAGTCCCTTGGACTGCAAGGAGCTCCAACTAGTCAATCCTACAGGAAATCAGTCCTGAATCTTTATTGGAAGGACTGATGCTGAAGCTCCAATACTTTGGAGCTGATGAAAAGAACTGACTCATTTGAAAAGACCCTGATGCTGGGACGGAAGAAGGAGAATGGTGCAACAGAGGATGAGATAGTTGAATGGCATCACTGGCTCGATGGACGCGAGTTTGTGCAGGCTACAGGAGCTGGTGACAGACAGGGAGGCCTGGAGTGCTGCAGTCCATGGGGTCACAAAGGATCGACATGACTGAACCACTGAACTGAACTGAAAACTGAAAACAACATTGTAAAGCAACCATACTCCAATAAAAGTTAATATTAGAACTCAGATAGTGCTTATAACTTAGTTTTTATCATTTAAACTTCTGTGAAACCATGATTCTACATTCAAATTAGCTATTGTACAATTTAAAGGCACATTACAAAAGATAAAATGCTACATAAAAAACTCAATATTTTACACACACAAATACGTTTTGTTTTGTTTTGTTTTTAAATTCATTCCGTTCAGTTCAGTCGCTCAGTCATGTCCAACTCTTTGAGACCCCGTGAACTGCAGCACGACAGGCCTCCCTGTCCATCACCAACTCTCAGAGTCCACCCAAACTCACATGCATCAAATCGGTGATGCCATCCATCCATCTCATCCTCTGTCGTCCCCTTCTCCTCCTGCCCCAAAGCCCTCCCAGCATCAGGGTCTTTTCCAATGAGTCAACTCTTCGCATGAGGTGGTCAAAGTATTGGAGTTTCCGCCTCAGCATGAGTCCTTCCAAAGAACACCCAGGACTGGTCTCCTTTAGGATGGACTCATTGGATCTCCTTGCAGTCCAAGGGACTCTCAAGAGTCTTCTCCAGCACCACAGTTCAAAAGCATCAATTCTTCGGCTCTCAGCTTTCTTCACAGTCCAACTCTCATACCCATATATGACCACTGGAAAAACCATAGCCTTGACTAGATGGACATTTGTTGGCAAAGTAATATCTCTGCTTTTTAATATGCTGTCTAGGTTGGTAATAACTTTCCTTCCAAGGAGTATGCATCTTTTAAGTTCATGGATGCAATCACCATGTGCAGTGATTTTGGAGCCCCCCAAAATAAAGTCAGCCACTGTTCACTTTCTGCCATAAGGGTGGTATCATCTGCATATCTGAGGTTATTGATATTTCTCCCGGCAATCTTGATTCCAGCTTGTGCTTCTTCCAGCCCAGCATTTCTCATGATGTACTCTGCATATAAGTTAAATAAGCAGGGTGACAATATACAGACTCGATGTACTTCTTTTCCTATTTGGAACCACTGTGTTGTTCCATTTCCAGTTCTAACTGTTGCTTCCTGACCTGAATACAGGTTTCTCAAGAGGCAGGCCTCAGGTAGCCTGGTATTCCCATCTCTTGAAGAATTTTCCACAATTTATTGTGATCCACACAGTCAAAGGGTTTGGTATAGTCAATAAAGCAGAAATAGATGTTTTTCTGGAACTCTCTTGCTTTTTCCGTGATCCAGCGGATGTTGGCAATTTGATCTCCAGTTCCTCTGCCTTTTCTAAAACCAGCTTGAACATCTGGAAGTTCATGGCTCATGTATTGCTGAAGCCTGGCTTGGAGTATTTTGAGCATTACTTTACTAGCGTGTGAGATGAGTGCAATTGTGAGGTACTTTGAACAATCTTTGGCATTGCCTTTCTTTGGGATTGGAATAAAAACTGACCTTTTCCAGTCCTGTGGCCACTGCTGAGTTTTCCAAATTTGCTGGCATATTGAGTGCAGCACTTTCACAGCATCATCTTTCCGGATTTGAAATAGCTCAACTGGAATTCCATCACCTCCACTAGCTTTGTTTGCAGTGATGCTTTCTAAGACCCACTTGACTTCACATTCCAGGATGTCTGGCTCTAGGTGAGTAATCACACCATTGTGATTATCTTGGTCATGAAGATCTTTTTTGTACAGCTCTTCTGTGTATTCTTGCCACCTCGTCTTAATATCTTCTGCTTCTGTTAGGTCCATAACATTTCTGTCCTTTATCGAGCCCATCTTTGCATGAAATGTTCCCTTGGTATCTCTAATTTTCTTGAAGAGATCTCTAGTCTTTCCCATTCTGTTGTTTTCCTCTATTTCTTTGCATTGATCGCTGAAGAAGGCTTTCTTATCTCTTCTTGCTATTCTTTGGAACTCTGCATTCAGATGCTTATATCTTTCCTTTTCTCCTTTGCTTTTCGCTTCTCTTCTTTTCACAGCTATTTGTAAGGCCTCCCCAGACAGCCATTTTGCTTTTTTGCATTTCTTTTCCATGGGGATGGTCTTGATCCCTGTCTCCTGTACAATGTCACGAACCTCATTCCATAGTTCATCAGGCACTCTATCTATCAGATCTAGGCCCTTAAATCTATTTCTCACTTCCACTGTATAATCATAAGGGATTTGATTTAGGTCATACCTGAATGGTCTAGCGGTTTTCCCTACTTTCTTCAATTTAAGTCTGAATTTGGCAATAAGGAGTTCATGATCTGAGCTACAGTCAACTCCTGGTCTTGTTTTTGCTGACTGTATAGAGCTTCTCCATCTTTGGCTGCAAAGAATATAATCAGTCTAATTTCGGTGTTGACCATCAGGTGATGTCCATGTGTAGAGTCTCCTCTTACGTTGTTGGAAGAGGGTGTTAGCTATGACCAGTGTGTTCTCTTGGCAAAACTCTATTAGTCTTTGCCCTGCTTCCTTCCATATTCCAAGGCCAAATTTGCCTGTTACTCCAGGTGTTTCTTGACTCCTACTTTTGTATTCAGTCCCCTGTAATGAAAAGAACATCTTTTTTGGGTGTTAGTTCTAAAAGGTCTTGTAGGTCTTCATAGAACCATTCAACTTAGGCTTCGATCACCGTGATAATGAATGTTTTGCCTTGGAAACTAACAGAGATCGTTCTGTCATTGAGATTGCATCCAAATACTGCATTCAGATTCTTTTGTTGACCATGATGGCTACTCCATTTCTTCTATGGGATTCCTGCCCACAGCAGTAGATATAATGGTCATCTGATTTAAATTCACCCATTCCCGTCTATTTCAGTTTGCTGATTCCTAGAATGTCGACGTTCACTCTTGCCCTGTTTGACCACTTCCAATTTGCCTTGATTCATGGATCTAACATTCCAGGTTCCTATGCAATATTTCTCTTTACAGCATCGGACCTTGCTTCTATCACTAGTCACATCCACAGCTGGGTATTGTTCTTGCTTTGGCTCCATCTCTTCATTCTTTCTGGAGTTATTTATTCACTGATCTCCTGTAGCATATTGGGCACCTAATAATTAAATAATTTAAAATAATTAGTATTTCTAAATAACCAACCTATGGTGTCCCTAAAGGATTTTTCATAAGTATGTAAATGTGAGAACAAAACAAAAGCTTAAAATGGAAATTTCACTAACTTGAAATAATTATTTATATAGGTACTTCTTGATGTCTAAACATTTTTTACCCACACTATCTATTTGTGTCAGCACTTTTCTACCATCTATTTGTTAAATGTTTAAGTGTGATCATGTAATAATACCTTTACTTCTTTCATGTCTGTTTCATTAGCTTGATTGTTTTTATGAAGAATGGAGCCTGTCATTCATTTTGGCTTCCAAAGGTCTTCTGATTACAGTGAATGATTAGTAAACGTTGGCTAACTTGCCTTCTTACTCTGGCAGACACTTCATTTTGCCATTCTGAATCAACTCATCATCTATTTGCACCCTGCCATTGTTCCAGACACTACATAATTGTGTTTATAGATTCCTTTGGTCTCTGACTTGAATCTCAGTTTGGACAATAGGAGACAGCAATAGAGATTGGAGGGAAAGAGGAGAGTGAATTCTGGGTATTCATTCCTCTGACCCTCTCCCTGCCAAAAGATATTTCCCCTGCCCAGTTGTGCCCCTCATATCGCTATTATTTGGGGGTATAGTAACCATCTCCTTTCTTTCTTTGCCCCTTCAGGTATAGTGGCAGACATGGTTCCCCAGTATTACTAGCCAATAGCTTTTGCATTCTCCACAGTAAATTGATTAATTTACCTTATATTTTTCTAAGGGAAGCAAGATATGGGAATCTGTAAATAATTTACATTACTAACCACCTAGAATTATAGTACAAGTCATCTAGTAAACATGTAATTTTATGTTTACCCAGTGGCCATTAAAGTAGAAGTTTTATCAGCACATGTTCAACTAATATTGAAAGTCAGTTTTAATTTATAAAGCTGTATTGAATTAAATTATGTCATTAATACATGGAAAACAGCTCAGATTATAATTCTGGTATGCTTTCAAGTTTCTGTTTTATTTTCTGGTAAAACAAACAAACAAAAAATACAAAATATAATGAGCCCAGCTTACACTCAGTACAATAACCTAAATCATAACTTTCTATACATGCCCTCATGCAGATACTTTGTCCTAATTAAGTGGAAACTAGTGTTGCTTCCTCTAGTTTTGTATATAGTCTAATAATTTCCCATTATAAACATTATCAAGAATCTTAGATATCAATGGCATGAATCAGATGCACACACATTATGTTTCAGTTCATAAGCAAATCAAGCACAATTTTTAGGTTATGCCTTTAATAGAGGAATAAATTTTTGAATAATATTTTTGTTCAGCATGCATGTCAATCTGAGAAGTGATGCATACCAAAGAAGTTTGATTAATGCTTTTCAGTTCTTTATCATGCAGTGGTTAAAGACAGATTTGGAATCACCTGGACTAGAGTATCAAATGCTTTGCTTTCCAAAATCAGTTAGATAATAGCAAGTGAATTAATTCACCTCTCCCACCCACAATTTTCTCATCAGTAGAATGAAAATAAACATGATTATTTCACAGATATAAGAATTGCACACGTGCTTGTGTGTGCTCAGTCATGTCTGACTCTTCGCAACCCCATGAACTGCAGCATGCCAGGCTTCACTGTCCATCACCAATTCCTGGAGCCTGCACAAACTCATGTATATCGAGTTGGTGATGCCATCAAACCATCTCATCCTCTGTCATCCCCTTCTTTTCCTGCCTCCAATCTTTCCCAGCATCAGGGTCTTTTCCAATGAGTCAGTTCTTCACATCAGGTGGCCAAAGTATTGTAGTTTCAGCTTCAGCTTCAGTCCTTTCAATGAATATTCAGGACTGATTTCCTTTAGGATGGACTGGTTGTATCTCTTTGCAGTCCAAGGGACTCTCAAGAGTCTTCTCCAATACCACAGTTCAAAAGCATCAATGGTTTGGTGCTCAGCTTTCTTTATAGTCCAACTCTCACATCCACACATGACTGTTGGAAGACTATAGCTTTGACTAGACAGACCTTTGTTGGCAAAATAATGTCTCTGCTTTTTAATATGTTTTCTATTTTGGTCATAAATATTTTTTCCAAGAAGCAAGTGTCTTTTAATTTCATGGCTGCAGTCACCACCTGCAGTGTTTTTGGAGTCCCAAAAGATAAAGTTGCTTTTCCATTGTACAGTTCCATGGACTGTATCGCACCAGTGTCCTCTGTCCAAGGGGTTTCCCAGGCAACAATACTGAAGTGGGTTGCCATTTCCTCTTCCAGGGAGTCTTCCTGACCCAAGGATATAAACTTTGTCTCTTGTGTCGCCTGCATTGGCAGGCAGATTCTTTACTGTAACACCACCTGAGAAGCCCGTTGATGTAAGATTTATTTGAGATAATGTATGAATTAAATGCTCAGAGCAGTTATTGGCACAACTGGGTTTTTGGTTTTTATGTAGGCTTTTACAACTTGTCACAGATTAGCTTGATTGCTGCCTTCTCCAGATATGGAAGCTTACTCTCACAGTTTCAAAAAAAAAAAAAAAGAAAAACCACAGCTTCCCTCAGGCTTTCCTACTCTTAGATCTTGCCAAATTAAGGGAAAATTAAAATTAAAAAGGTACAAAAAAAGCCCCCCTTTACAATTCTTTAGCATTACAGATTCTAGGGACTTTAAATTTTTCCAAATTGCTTTTCGATATTCACTTTATGTTTTCACCTTGAAAACGTGCATTAAGCTCTAGTATTCTAAAAATTCTAAGGGACTTCCCTGATAGTCCAGTTGTTAAGAATTTGCCTTGCAATACAGGGGGTGCAGGTTCAATCCATGGGCAGGAACTAAAATCCTACATATCGTGTGGCATGGTCAAAAAATAAGTAAATAATAATACTTGTATCTACCTGTAAAGCTACAGAAAAAGAAGAAATTAACATGTATTCTCCTAGGGGCTGGTCTTTCTAGGAGATATTTGCAATACTTAAGGCTTTTTTACTTTGGTTCCTTACCTCCTCTCCATCTCTATTCTATAAAAGAAACTGGCATCCAGACCTGGACAAAATGGATGTTTTGAGACATTAGTCTATCAGCTTCTCAGCCTGCCAGCTTTCCAAATAAAGTCGTTATTTCTTGCCTTAAAAAAAAAATTCTAACATGGCAACAAATTTATTTTTATTATATTTATTTATTTTCTATTGAATTATAGCTGATTTATAATACTGTATTAATTTATGCTATATAGCAAAATGATTCAGTTATATATATATGTGCATACACACATATTATATATATATATATGTATATATATATATATACACATATATATACACACACACACTTTTGGGGCTTCCCTGGTGACTCAGTGGTAAAGCTTCTGCTTGCCAGTGCAGGAGACTGGAGTTTGATCCCTGGTTTGGGAAGATCCTTGGAGAAGAAAATGACAACTTACCCCAGTATTCTTGCCTGGGATATTCCATGGACAGAGGAGCCTGGGGCTACAGTCCATTGGATTGCACAGAGTCAGACATGACTTGGTGACTGAACAACTATGTGTATATGTGTGTGTGTGCGTGTGTGTGTGTGTGTGTGTGTGTGCATGCATGCTAAGTTGCTTCATTCATGTCGACTCTGTGCACTGCTATGGACTGTAGGCCACAAGGCTTCTCTGTCCATGGAATTCTCCAGACAAAAGTACTGGAATGGTTTGCCATGCCTTCCTTCAGGGGAGCTTCCTGACCCAGGGATTGAACCCATGTCTCTTACGTGTGTGTGTGTGTGTGTGTGTGTGTGTATACATTTTAATACTCTTTTTCATTGTGGTTTATCACAGGTATTGAATATAGTTCCATGTGCTATACAGTAGAACCTTGTTGTTTATCTATTCCATATAAAGTAGTTTACATATGTATCTGCTAGTCCCAAATCCCAATTCAGTCTTCTCCCATGACTGTCCCCTTTGACAACCATAAGTCTATTCTCTGTGTCTGTGAGTCTTGTTTCTATTTCACAGATAGCTTCATTTTGTCATATTTTAGATTCCACATATAAGTGGTACCACATGGTATTTGTCTTTCTCTTTCTGACTTACTTCATTTCATATAATAATCTCTAAATTCATCCACATTGCTGCAAATGACAGTATTTTATTCTTTTTAATTTATGTAGTATACAATACTATGTGGTATTCCATTGTATATATGTACCGCATCCTCTTTATCCATTCCTCTGTTGATAGATATTTAGGTTGTTCCATGTCCTGGCTATTGTAAATAATGCTTCAATAAGCATTAGGGTGCGTGTATCTTTTCAAATTTTAGGTTTTTTCCGGGTATATGCCCAGGAGTAGGATTGCCTGATCATAAGGCAATTCTATTTTTAGTTTTTTGTGGAAGATCTGCACTGTTTTCCATAGTGGTGCACCAACTTAATTCCAACCAACAGTGTAGGAGGGTTCCCTTTTCTCCACACCCTCTTAAGCATTTTTTATTTGTAGACTTTTTCATGATGGCCATTCTGACGATTGTGTGGTGGTACTCATTGTGTTTTTGATTTGCATTTCTCTAATAATTAACAGGAGGAGAAGGGGATGACAGAGGATGAGATGGTTGGATGGCATCACCAACTCAATGGACATGAAATTGAGCAAGCTTTGGGAGTTAGTGATGGACAAGGAAGCCTGGTGTGCTGTAGTTCATGGGGTGAAAAAGAGTCAGACACAACTGAGCCACTGAACTGAACTGAACTGAATAATTAGTAATGTTGAACATCTTTTTACGTGCACATTGATCATCTGTGTGTCTTCTTTGGATAAATGTCTATTTAGGTTTTCTGCCCATTGTTTGATTGGTTTGTTTTTTGGTGATATTGATTTGTATAAACTATTTGTTTACTTTGAAAATTAAGCCCTTGTCAGTTGCATCATTTGCTAATATTTTCGCCCAGTCTATAGATTGTCTTTTCATTTTGTTTGTGGTTTCCTTTGCTGTACGGAAGCTTGTAAGTTTGATTAGGTTCCATTTGTTTAGCAAATTGATTTTTTAAAGTATGAGCCAACATCAGTAAAGGATAAGGAAAAGGAGAATACAAAACTAAAATTTGAGAGCTAAAGCAAAGATGGAGTAGGAACAGGCAACCCATTCCAATATTCTTGCCTGGAAATTTTAATGAACATAGGAGCATGGTGGGCTACAGTCCATGAGGTACCAAAGATTTGGACATGACTGAGCACAGCACAACAAAAAAGTAGATAGATGGGTAGTGACTCAGTAATAAGATCAAAGGATCTGATTCCTTATCTAGCAGTGAAATCAAGAAATTACCTGGTTTATGTTGAAGGGGCTCCTAAAGGCTCAGAAGTCAATGGCATCAACTCTTTCTAGAAGCAATAGTGAAGGGGTGACCAAAAAATAGGTGGACTATTTAAATGTCTATTTATAAGATAATTAGACACCAACTCTGCATAGCTATAGACTGTCAATCTTCCATCATGAGGTAAGACCCAAAGTTCAGTGTCTAGATACTGTAAAACAAAAGTTCTCTGGGTTTTAGGTGTTGGAGTATTAAATTGAAAATTAAAGGATTGAAATAAATTTCACTACTGAATATTGAGGCTTCTAAATTCCTTCCCTCACTTATCTCCTGAAATGTTGGCAGTTGTCCTTCCAAGTAGAAGATTGATACAGTCTTTTGTGAATAATCTGACAAGTTCAGTTCAGTTCAGTTCAGTCGCTCAGTTGTGTCCGACTCTTTGTGACCCCATGAATCGCAGCACGCCAGGCCTCCCTGTCCATCACCATCTCCCAGAGTTCACTCAGACTCACATCCATCGTGTCCGTGATGCCATCCAGCCATCTCATCCTGGGTCGTCCCCTTCTCCTCCTGCCCGCAATCCCTCCCAGCATCAGAGTCTTTTCCAATGAATCAACTCTTCGAATCAGGTGTCCAAAGTACTGGAGTTTCAGCTTCAGCATCATTCCTTCCAAAGAAATCTCAGGACTGATCTCCTTCAGAATGGACTGGTTGGATCTGACAAGTTAAAGGAAGGGAATTGGGGGAAAAATTTTACCACCACAAAAGACCCAGGTTATCCTTCAGATAAGCTCAGAGTCCTTCCAGGCACACAGTTTCCAATCAGCTTATATACATCTCATCTTAAACATAAATAAACAATGGAGGATTGCCAAATATGAAGCATTTCATATGAAAGAGAGAAACCAAAATAAATAAACAAAAGAAATTTGGAGAAAACATAAATAATGCCAAATGAAAACATTACAAAAACCCTAGTATTAAATATCTCAGAAATATAAGACTGGATGCATGAAATAACAATAAAATGGTATTATGAAGCAATGTGCAGAAACATTTTTTTTAAACAAAGAGAGTTCTGTACAATAAAAACTCTTATAGCAGAAATGAAAAACTAGTAGACTTGGATAGTAGTACTTAAGAAATCTTCCAGAAATAATAAAATAGAAAAGAGCAATGGAAGAAAGGAGGATAATTTAAAAAGAAGAGAAACAGAGGACCAGTCTATGAGAATAAAATTGATACATAATTGGAGTAATTGAAAGAGAAAACAGAAAATGGGATGTGATCAAGTAAATATTACCAGAACTGAATCAAAAAGAAAGGAGCATAATGTACGTTTGTCCCATTAACATTACATTTGATCACTTGGTGAACATGGAATACATGGGATTTTTCCATTGTAAAGTTTCTCCTTTCTAATTAATTTGCTTTAGCATCCATTGAAATTCTTGAATATGTCAATCATTATTTTGAAAAGTGACAAGTGAAGAGTTTTTGAGGTTCATCTTTTCTTTTGTATCTATTAGTTGGCATGGGACAAGTATTTATCTTTTTTTTTCTTCTGTATCTCTATCTATATCAGTATTGTCCTAGGGATTCCCACTTCATTCAATGAGTTATAACCCATTCTATCCTTATTGACTTTGATACTCAAATTGGTCAGTGGAAGCTCCTTTAATAATGCTTGTGTGTCTTTTTGATATGTATACTTTTTTCAGTAATTTCCATTTTTTTAGTACTTCTCATCTAGCATGTAAAGACGTTCCATACCATTCTGTCCTCATACTTCATTTCAGACATCAACTCATCCATTTGTTGAATGACCTCTGACTCTTTTCATCAGAGAGCGATGATCAGAAATAATCAAGATTGGGCCAGAATGCTTGTTTCTGGCTGGGGAGATCACTGATTCCAGGCTTTGTTGCAGAAATATCTATATACAGCTGATGTAAAATATTTTCTTATTTAGACCAACATGTCTAAATGTTTTAAATTTTATATTAATAATGCAACTTCTGGTTTGGACATGGATTATTTATAAATGTTTTAAATTCACAGCATATTTCTTAAAGTTAGATTTGTTACTGATTTTTAATTTAACTCAATCGTGTCCCAAAAGTATAATCTGACTGAATCAATGTTTAACACTTTTTGAAATTTATTTTATGCCATAAGGCACATGTAGTGTAAATTAGAATCCCAAAACCCAAGAGAAGAAAGTCTAGTGCCTTCATTTTCTCAAAAGGAACTTAAATTTTTTCACTGAGATTTTAGGCCATGACAAACAAGATTTTTCCTAGTCTCATTACATGAGTGTAATTTTTTTTTTCCTTTTTCACTTAGATGTTCACCTTTTAATTGTCCTGTTTTTGTACTGTGCCTGTTTGCAGTGGTCTCATACCACCTCACACTTTGTGGCCCAATTGCTTGTTTCTCTGTCTTGCAAAGACATAAAAATCAAGCCAAAGAGAGATTAGCCCAGGACTGAGACTGATGTCAATTTAGGCATTCCTTGTTCTACCTTTGGCTTCTTTTTTATTTATGCTCTCGGATCTTTATATTTGTTTATAGCATAACATGTCATATCATGGTATATTCAGTAATCCACCAACTGGTAAATGTTTAACAAACAGGTAGGCAGAAGTTATCAGTCCTGATTTACACATACAATAGGCATAAATAACTTCTGTGCTCTAAAAGATTTGTTACTGTCAGCATCACCAGTTCCAAGGTGCCAACATGATATCACTGATGCTGTGTTTGGGAAAGCACAGTATGCTATGTTGTCCTAAATATAGATCTTTAATCCCTTAAAAATAAGCTGATCATTTATTAAAGGAAAACATTTTCCCCACATATCTAAGATACATTTTCCTCTAAAGAAATGAACACCCTGCATTATACAAAATAAAGAGAATTGGAAGATTGCTTTTTTCCAAAATAATCTATTCCAGAAATATATAAAATTAACCAAGCTCAATTCTTTCAAATCACAACACAGATAATTTTCTCTTTAAAGGAAAGCCCTGCTTTAGATACTTAATGACTTCTCTGAATACATTCAGTACTTCAAAGATAATAAAAGAAATTGTCTTTCTTCTTTTGCTAAGTAACTTCCAAAACTAAAATAATGTATCTTTTTTCAAGGTGCATTTAACCAAATTAAAATGTTAAATTATCTATTTTAAGAAGTCTTTTGCACTAAACTATTAAATGTTTCCCATTTTTCCCTTTCACAAACTGTATACTTCATCCACACCCTTTGATACACCTCTGAAATACACATGACTTCCACTCACACAATCTCTTCTTGAAATTTTCATCCCCATCTCTTGCTTCTCCTTTGAGTCAATCACAAAGTTCTCTGCAAAGTTCCCATATATGAGATATGTCCTTTGATCAATGGAGCAAGTATAATCACTCTCACTTTTGCACAAACTATATTCATTTATCACATGTGATACTATGTTTATTGACTTTATTTTTCAGTGATTCTTAAATTGTAGCACCTAGCCACAAAGTATCAGCACCACCTAGGTACTTGTTAGAAATGTAAACTTTTAAGACTCTACCCCAAGTTACTGAATTTGGCAAAAAGGAGTTCATGATCTAAACCACAGTCAGCTCCTAATCTTGTTTTTGCTGACTGTATAGAACTTCTTCAACTTTGGCTGCAAAAGAATATAATCAATCTGATTTCAGTATTGACCATCTGGTGATGCCCATGTGTAGAGTCGTCTCTTGTGTTGTTGGAAGAGGGTGTTTGCTATGACCAATGCATGCTCTTGGCAAACCTCTATCAGCCTTTGCCTGTCATTTTGTACTCCAAGGCCAAATTTGCCTGTTACTCCAGGTATTTCTTGACTTCCTACTTTTGTATTCCAGTCCCCTATAATGAAAAGGACATCTTTTTGGGGTGTTAGTTCTAGAAAATATTATAGGTCTTCATAGAACCATTCAACTTCAGCTTCTTCAGCATTACTGGTCAGGTATAGACTTGGATTACTGTAATATTGAATGGTTTGCCTTGGAATCGAACAGAGATCATTCTGTCATTTTTGAGATTGCATCTAAATACTGTATTTCAGACTTTTTTGTTGACTATGATGGCGATTCCATTTCTTCTAAGGGATTCTTGCCCACAGTAGTAGATATAATGGTCATCTGAGTTAAATTCACCCATTCCAATCCAGTTTAGTTCACTGATTCCTAAAATGTCGACGTTCATCTTGCCATCTCCTGTTTGACCACTTCCAATTTGCCTTGATTCATGGACCTAACATTCCAGGTTCCTATGCAATAAGTGAAGTCACTCAATCGTGTCCGACTCTTTGCGACCCCATGGACTGTAGCCTACCAGGCTTCTCCATCCATGGGATTCTCCAGGCAAGAATACTGGAGTGGGTTACCATTTCTTTCTCCAGGGGATCTTCCTGACCCAGGGGCTGAACCCGGGTCTCCTGCATTGGAGGCAGATGCTTTAACCTCTGAGCCACCAGGGAATATTGCTCTTTATAGCATCGGACTTTAATTCTATCACCAGTCACATCCACAACTGGGTGTTGGTTTTGCTTTGGCTATCCCTTCATTCTTTCTGGAGTTATTTCTCCACTGATCTCCAGTAGCATCTTGGGCACCTACTGACCTGGGGACTTCATCTTTCAGTGTCCTGTCTTTTTGCCTTTTCATACTGTTCATGGGGTTCTCAAGGCAAGAATACTGAAATAGTTTGCCATTCTCTTACCAGTGGACCACATTTTGTCAGAACTGTCCACCATGACCCATCCGTCTTGGGTGGCCCTACACAGCAAGGCTCATAGTTTCACTGAGTTAAAGAAGGCTGTGGTCCATGTATTTAGATTGGTTTGTTTTCTATGATTGTGGTTTTCAGTCTGTCTGCCCTCTGATGGATTAGGATAAGAGGTTTATGGAAGCTTCCTGATGGGAGGAGAGACTGACTGACTGGGAAACTGGGTCTTATTCTAACGGGTGGGGACATGCTCAGTAAATCTTTAATACAATTTTCTGCTGATGGTTGGAGCTGTGTTCGCTCCCTGTTATTTATCTCAGGCCAAACTATGGTGGAGGTAATGAAGAAAATGGCGACCTCCTTAAAAAGTCCCATATGCAGGACCTGACTGTGCCTCAGATCATGAACTCCTTATTGCCAAATTCAGACTTAAATTGAAGAAAGTAGAGAAAACCACTAGACTATTCAGGTATGACCTACATCAAACCCCTTATGATTATACCGTGGGAGTGAGAAATAGATTCAAAAGATTAGATCTGATAGACAGAGTGCATGATGAACTATGGACGGAGGTTTGTGTCATCGTACAGGAGGCAGGAATCAAGACCACCCCCAAGAAAAAGAAATGCCAAAAGGCAAAATGGTTGTCTGAGGAGGCCTTACAAATAGCTGTGAAAAGAAAAGAGGCAGAAGGCAAAGGAGAAAAGGAAAGATATATTCATTTGAATGCAGAGTTCCAAAGAATAGCAAAGAGAAGTCTTCTTCAATGATAAGTGCGAAGAAATGGAGAAAAACAATAGAATGGGAAAGAACAGAGATCTCTTCAAGAAAATTAGAGATACTAAGGGAACATTTCATGTGAAGATGGGCACAATAAAGAACCAAAGTGGTATGGACCTAACAGAAGCAGAAGATATTAAGAAGAGGTAGCAAGAATACACAGAAGAACTCTACAAAAAAGATCTTTGTGACCCAGATAACCATGATGGTATGATCAACCACCTAAGGCATCCATTCTGGAATGAGAAATCAAGTGGGCCTTAGGAAGCATCACTATGAACAAAGCTAGTAGAGGTGATGGATTCCAGTTGAGCTATTTCAAATCCTGAAAGATGATGCTGTGAAAGTGCTGCACTCAATATGCCAGCAAATTTGGAAAACTCAGCAGTGGCCAGAGGACTGGAAAAGGTCCGTTTTCATTCCAATCCCAAAGAAAGGCAATGCCAATGAATGCTCAAACTACTGCACAATTGTACTAATCTCACACACTAGTAAAGTAATGCTCAAAATTCTCCAAGCCAAGTTTAACAGTATGTGAACCATGAACTTTCAGATGTTCAACCTGAATTTAGAAAAGGCAGAGGAACCAGATATCAAATTGCTAACATCCATTGGATCAAGAAAAAGCAAGAGAGTTCCAGGAAAATATCTACTTCTGCTTTATTGAATATGCCAAAGTCTTTGACTGTGTGGATCACAACAAACTGTGGAAAACTGTTCAAAAGATGTGAATACCAAACCACCTGACCTGCCTCTTGAGAAGCCTGTATGCAGGTCAGGAAGCAACAGTTAGAACTGGACATGGAACAACAGACCAGTTCCAAATAGGAGAAGGAGTATGTCAAGGCTGTATATTGTCACCCTGCTTATTTAATTTATATGCAGAGTACATCATGAGAAATGCTGGACTGGATGAAGCACAAGCTGGAATGAAGATTGCCAGGAGAAATATCAATAACCTCAGATATGCAGATGACATCACCTTTATGGTAGAAAGTGAAGAACTAAAGAGGATCTTGGTGAAGGTGAAGAGTGAAAAACGTGGCTTGAAGGTCAACATTCAGAAAGCTTAGATTATAGCATCTGGTCCCATCACTTTATGGCAAATAGGTGGGAAAACAGTGTATACAGTGACAGACTTTATTTTGGGGGACTCCTAAATCACTGCAGATGGTGACTGCAGCCACGAAATTAAAAGACACTTGCTCATTGAAGGGCTTCCCTGGTGGCTCAGAGGTTAAAGTGTCTGCCTCCAATGCAGGAGACCCGGGTTCAATCCCTGGATCGGGAAGATTCCCCTGGAGAAGGAAACAGCAATCCACTCCAGTATTCTTGCCTGGAGAATCCCATGGACGGAGGAGCCTGGTCAGCTACAGTCCACGGGGCTGCAAAGAGTTGGACACAACTGAGTGACTTGACTTCACTTCACTTGCTCCTTGAAAGGAAAGTTATGACCTACCTAGGCAGCATATTAAAAAGCAGAGACATTATTTTGCCAACAAAGGTCTGTCTAATCAAAGCTGTGGTTTTTCCAGTCATCATGTATGGATGTGAGTTGGACTATAAAGAAAGCTGAGTGCCAAAGAATTGATGCTTTTGAAATGTGGTGTTGGAGAAGACTCTTGAGAGTCCCTTGGGACTGCAGGGAGATCCAACCAGTCAATCCTAAGGGAAATCAGTCCTAAATATTCATTGGAAGGGCTGATGCTGAAGCTGAAACTCCAATACTTTGGCCTCCTGATGCAAAGAACTGACTCATTTGAGAAGACCCTGATGCTGGGCACAATTGAAGGCGGGAAGAGAAGGGGACAACAGGGGTTGTGATGGTTCGATGGCATCACTGACTCAATGGAGATGAGTTTGAGTAGACTCCGGAAGTTGGTGATGAAAAGGGAGGCCTAGCATGCTGCAGTCCATAGGGTCGCAAAGAGTCGTACATGACTAAGCGACTGAACTGAACTGAGCCCTGAGTCACTAAACTAGAAGCTCTTGGGTGAGGCCTAGAAAACTGTTTTATATAATACTCCAGTTATTCGGATGCGTGACAAAGTTTCAAGAGTCACTGTACCATACTGTATAAGGAAAATGTTCTCTCCTATCTATATCAGTTCAGTTCAGTCGCTCAGTCGTGTCCGACTCTTTGCAACCCCATGAATCGCAGCACGCCAGGCCTCCCTGTCCATCACCATCTCCCAGAGTTCACTCAGACTCACGTCCATCGTGTCCGTGATGCCATCCAGCCATCTCATCCTGGGTCGTCCCCTTCTCCTCCTGCCCCCAATCCCTCCCAGCATCAGAGTCTTTTCCAATGAGTCAACTCTTCGCATGAGGTGGCCAAAGTACTGGAGTTTCAGCTTCAGCATCATTCCTTCCAAAGAAATCCCAGGGTTGATCTCCTTCAGAATGGACTGGTTGGATCTCCTAATATTTTGTGATTAAATTGATAGGCTATTTCCTTGCTATAGAAAATACCCTTTCATTGAAGGAAGGGAAATTACAGAATTAAACATCTTAAGGAGGGAGTGATGCTGGAATAAAAAGGAGACTAGCAGGATAGCTCTCATGCTGCTGCTGCTACTGCTAAGTCACTTTAGCCGGGTCCGACTCTGTGCGACCCCATAGACTGCAGCCCACCAGGCTCCCCCATCCCTGGGATTCTCCGGGCAAGAATACTGGAGTGGGTTGCCATTTCCTTCTCCAATGCATGAAAGTGAAAAGTGAAAGTGAAGTCACTCAGTCCTTAGTGGCCCCATGGACTGCAGCCTACCAGGCTCCTCTGTCCATGGGATTTGCCAGGCAAGAGTACTGGAGTGGGTTGCCATAGCGTCTCATAAAGGATCCTAAATGCGAGAACACCTAGGTTTTGTGAAAGAGCACCTCTGTGTGCCTCACTGAGGCAGGCCAACACTTAAGTGCCAAACTACACACCACATCCCAAGCTTTGCTAATTATCAAAATATCCTGACACTCTATATAGCAGAAATCTCTTGCCCCAGAAAGTTTGAATTTGGTAGAATTAGCATCTAGCTGTATCAGTAGTGCCACAGGTGACTTGAGGGGCGATATGAGAGTTGCATGTAAGTTCTGGGCAATGAGCTCCAAAGAGAAGCTACATTGACTGTTACCACTAAAGTTTCAACTTATTATAAATATATCTCTACTAGGCTATTATTCAATAAAGAATTTTTTAGAAAAAAGCAACTTGGTCTGACCTAGCATTAAAGGAAATACATTTGCCCACATTTAGGACAACTCTGTAAGTACCTCTCTGTTGTATTACCATGGTGGTCATTAGTAGGGTCTTCCCTGGTAGCTAAGACTGTAAACAAACTATCTGCAATGCAGGCCCGGGTTCAACACCAGGAGGGCATGGCAACCCACTCCAGTATTCTTGCCTGGAGAATTCCATGGACACAGGAACCCAGAAGGCTACAGTCCATGGCGCTGCAAAGAGTTGGAAAAACTGAGCAGTCTTAGTAGGGAGGTCCAAAGAGAGAAGGAAACCTTGAAATGATGGAAGACCTCACTCTTGTCTCAAAAAGTTTTGGGTGAAGTTTTTTTATGAAAGGTGAAGACAAATTGTCCTTCTTCCCCTTTTCTTAAAGGTGAAAGTTATACTTTTATGTTGTTGCTGTCACCATCATCATCATTATCACCAGCATAATCTCTATCATCCCACTCTAACTTCCAGTATTTGGTACAAAAACTTTAATGCAATAGAGAACAATAAGAACTAATAAGTATTAAGGGTCTACCATGTGCAAGCATTTTGTTAAACACTTTAAATACATCGTCTTATTTACTTCTCAAAGCTCTTCTTTTAGCTGCATTATATACTAAGGAACTTGAAAGCTCTGAAAAGGAATTTATAATAACACTTAAGTAAGCAATAAAACTAGATTTTGATTCTTGTAGCCTATGGTTTTAAACATTTTAGCCTGTAGTTTTTCCATGACACTTGTTTGAATTTTATTTGTGTGTTCATTAAATTTACTTATATTTAAATAATAATAAATTAATTGTAAATAAGTAAAACAATGGCATGTACAACATGTACTGTTGTAAAAGATGTTTTTCTTGTATAATAGAGCTATAAGCCTGATGAGGCTTTCCTTGTCTCAAATTTCCTAACCTATCTCCATTCATATCTGTATTATTGGGTTTGGCTGCTAATGAGTAAATAAATAACGAACAGAGGAGCCTGGCAGGCTACAGTCCTTGGGGTTGCAAAGAGCTGGACACAATTGAGAGAATAACACTTTCATTTTGAAGCAAGACAGGAGTGTGTTTTTCTCTGTGTTGTACGTCACAGTCCGAGAAAGTGGTCTAGTGCGGCAATATGCTGTTTAGAGACACTGTTAGGGATCTCTAACAGCATGCCCGTCCCAGGCAACTTGCCCTACAGATGGCATTCCTCACAGTTCAAAGTGATCCCAAGCTTCAGGCGTTAGAGAGATAAAGATGACAGCAAAGGAAGACTCCTGGCAGCCAATATTTGGAGCTTCTACTGACATCCTTCTTGGCCTGAATTTACTCATATAACCACATCTAAATGGAGGAGAGACTATGAAATAGAGACTTCGTTTTTATGTAGCTGTGGAAGCGAAAGTGAAAGTCCTCAGTCATGTCCAGCTCTTTGCTACCCCATGGACTATAGGGTCCATGGAATTCTCAGGCCAGAATAGTGGAAAGGGTAGCCTTTCCCTTCTCCAGGAGATTTTCCCAACTCAGGATCGAACCCAGGTCTCCCACATTGCAGGCAGATTCTTTACCAGCTGAGCCACAAGGGAAGCCCAAATTTATTTGCCAAAACCCAGGCTATATTTGCAGCTAAAATTCTGATAATGGAAGAAAATGTAAACAGAGATAGGGGACAACCATTAGCTTGCATGAAATAACCTAAGCACTATTATGAAGAAAACTAAAATTAAAAATTAAACCTAATCCCAACATGCTAAAAGTTAGTACTGATATCATTTGTTTCAAAGTCTATTTTTAACTCTGGTTGAAACAATGAGACTAGAATTGCTAAAAATATCTAAGGCCACATCTAAGAGAGACACCTCAATGAACATAAGGCAGAAGTTTCTCCATGGAGCAAAACATATTAATTTAAGTAACAATAGTTTCACTCTTCACTTTCATGCACTGGAGAAGGAAATGGCAACCCATTCCAGTGTTCTTGCCTGAAGAATCCCGGGGACGGGGGAGCCTGGTGGGCTGCCATCTATGGGGTCACACAGAGTCAGACACGACTGAAATGACTTAGCAGTAGCAGCAGCAGCCATACTATTTGATTTTTTTTGTTAGTACAATTCAAAGTCTAAGCACTAAAACATAACACGTAAATTGCCTGAATTTTTGCATGAGTGCATATTCTTGTTATAATAAGAAATAATTATTGAAAGTTTAATGTTGGAAAACAACGTTGAGGGTATTAAATATATGAGGAATCTGTAGCCAAAATAAAGTTTCTGAAATTCACCCTGATTTGGCACATTTCTAAGAATAACATGGGACTGTTTCTTTGCACATGTTTAGCACAGACTTTGGCACTATTAAGATTAAGCAATTCATGATGTAACACTACTCTCCAGGAAAGAAGGAAAAAGAAGATAAATTCTGTGTGCCTTTGGAGACTCTGTTAACAGAAAAGCAAAAGCCATTCCAGTCCAAGTTCTGTTGGAAAATGGAAAAGACAAATGATGAGAAAAAAGAGGAAGGAAATGCAAGAACATTTTCCAAGGCTCACTAAATGGGCTAGGAGTATGCCATGGGAAAAGAAAAAAAAAAGTCTGGAAAATTCTGAGAAAAGCAAATACTACAAGTTGCCTCAATGTAGGAAACTTCTGAAAATCTTGAACCTACTGACAGGTATTGTCTTTCACCATGAGTGTGTGCTTATGAGGCATTTCCTAAATTATTTTATTTTAGAACATGCTTCCTCCGAAAAATTCCTCTTAGTAAGCAAGCTTCCTCTTAGTAAAATTAAGATCTGGTGGGTCACCTATTCATAAAACACTGATTTAGAGACTTCATGTGTCAGCTCTGACTACTCATCTTCCCCTGATTAACATGAGTACTGAATTGCACATCTCTCAACCTAGGACTTCACCTTTTGCTCCTCAGCGTGCCCCCCTCCATCAATGTCCCCATGGAGATTATGTCTTACATGCTCAAGGATCTATGTTTGCCCCACCTCATTCTCCCTCATCCTCTAATTTTGTCAATGTTTTCCTGAATAATTGTTAAGACTATATGCAATAGATTTGTTTCTTTTTAAAAACATATTTATTGAAGTATAGCTGATTTACAATGTTGTGTTAGTTTCAAGTGTAGAGTCAAGTGACCCATTGTACATATACATAAATATATATATTCTTTTTTACATTCTCTTCCATAATGTTGTTCAATCAATCAGTCATGTCAGACTCTGTGACCCTTAGGACTGCAGCACGCCAGGCTTCCCTGTCCTTCACCATCTCCTGAAGTTTGCTCAAACTCATGTCCATTGAGTTGGTGATACCATCCAACCATCTCATCCTCTGTCATCCCCTTCTCTTCCTGCCTTCAATCTTTCACAGCATCAGGGTATTTTCTAATGAGTCAGTTCTTCACATCAGGTGGCCAAAGAATTGGAGCTTCAGCTTCAGCATCAGTCCTTCCAATGAATAATCAGGATGATTTCCTTTAGGATTGACTGGTTTGATCTCCTTGTAGTCCAAGGGACTTTCAAGAATCTTCTCCAACACCACAGTTTGAAAGAACCACTTCTCTGATGCCCAGCCTTCTTTGTGGCCCAACTCTCACATCTGTACGTTACTACTGGAAAAACCATACCTTTGAGTATATGGACCTTCACTGGCAAAGTGATGTTTCTGATTTTTAATATGCTGTCCAACGAGGAAGCATTCTCTAATTTCAAGACTGCAATCATTGTCTGAAGTGATTTTAGAGCCCAAGAAAATAAAATCTGTCACCACTTCAAATTTTCCCCCTCTATTTACCCAAAAGTGATGAGGCTAGATGCCATAATCTTAGTTTTTTAATGTTGAATTTCAACTATATACTTGCAAGTGGCTAAATTTAAAAAAAAATAAAATAAAACTGACAATATCAATGCCTGATGAAAATGTAAAGTGACAGCTACTCACTCCCAATCATTGCTAGTGAGGATGCAAGAGTTCAGCCACTTGAGAAGAGGGAAGTAGATGAAGTGGAATTAGTAATTTACACTGATAAAGAACTAGTGTGTTCATAGTTGACTTTCTTGCTTTTTGCTAACCTTCTGGTCACATAGTGGACTCCACCTAGTTAATAAGCAGAAAGGGAGAGATTTATCCTGAAGCATTAGCTAGACTACAGAATCTTGAAAGAGCTAGAGAAACTACTCTATGCTGGGCCTCTAGAAAAAACTTTGGTGAAGGTGCTGGGGAGAACCTAGCATCACAATAACTCTGTTACAGTCAGAAATTTGTCACCACTACTGAGCTCACTGCCTCAGCCACTCTCCAATGCCATTATATTAAAGTTTCCATGCTTACCCTTTACTAGAGTTTAATTTTATCGTGTCTCTGTATTTGAGTGAGAGAACCCAAATCACATGATCTCATATCGGCTCCCTATAGGAAAGGAAAGATAGGAAATGAAGAGCTTAGCTTTGTATTATTTTAGTTGGTTTGTTTAAAAGCCCAAAGTGTAATCTGAGAAACTATCCAATGTAAACAGAGTTTTTAAAAAATTTTGAGGGGTCAAAATTAATCAGTGTCCTTACCCACCTGTAATGTATGAGAGTCATATAGAAGTCACTCAGTCATGTCCGACTCTTTGTGACCCCATGGACTGTAGCCTACCAAGCTCCTCTGTCCATGGGATTCTCCAGGCAAGAATACTGGAGTGGGTTGCCATTTCCTTCTCCAGGGGATCTTCCCGACCCAGGGATCAAACCCAGGTTTCCCACATTGGATGCAGACGCTTTAACCTCTGAGCCACCAGGGAAGCCCCATAGGGGTAATAGAAACTCTGAAAGAGTAAAATTGGAGTAAAATATTATTAACTTGCAGATGGGGTAGATGGTAATCATTTGCAAGTTTCACTGGGAGAGTATGGAAGCCAGCGGTCAGGATGGAAGAAAAGGGTGATTCAGTGCATTCAGTATATAAGACAGTATAAAAGTTAACTTAAAAAAAAAAAAAAAACTTCCTTTAGAGTCTATACATCTATCTCTTCAAAAACTAGACCCCAAACTAGTACATGTAATAGAATTAGTCAAACTAATTTTATTTTGAGCCTGTCAGATGCAACTAGAAGCAGGTCTATACTCTTGTCAACTACAAATTGGCACTTACCAAGAGCATTGCCAATGACTGAATAACAAAGACATTTGTCATCTGTGTCTACAGAGATTGGACGTGCTGCTATAGCTGCTGACCTTCAATAAGCTCTGAGAGAATTCAGGGTGGAGTGAGGCCCTCTATGCTCCAGGGAATCTGGTGGGATGAATCTTTAGATAGCTGGATGTTTTTAGGAACAGATTTTATGATCTCAATCCTTGCATCTCCTCATGTCTAGAGAAGCACTAAATCCCTTCATGGTGACATCAGATCCTCACGACTAACAAAAAACCTTTTGTAAAATGAATGCTTCATGGTATTGAACTCTCCCTTCACCAAAACCTTATATATTGACTTTCTCCCACTGCTGCTTTGGACCAGTCTCTCAGAGCCATCTGAGATGCTGCCTGCCAGGCTGCAGTCCTCATTTTGCCCCAGATAAAACTTAACTTACAATTCTCAATTTATACATGTTTTTAGTCAACATTCTGGTGGTCACTTATTTTAAACAAAAGCACAGAAATCACATTGACTGAACAGTCTAAGATTTTTTGACATGCTAATATAGCATAAATAAATCAATTTTTCAGCTAAAAACCAATCTGATACACTTTGATATACTTATTAGTTAAGGTAATACTGTTCTAAACATTAGACAGGTCAATGTGTAACCCTACCACTAATATATTTATAGTTTTATATGACTATATTCTAGCTTCCAGTTTTTGAGTTAAGATAGTGGAGCATTTTTTAAATAACCAGTGTCAAGAGAAATTTCACCTGATGTGATTGCTGTTAGAGATTTAAGGGGAACAAGTGTTTAGAAAAAATAATTGGTTTTACTTCTGACGATTATTTGCCAATTTTTCTATTGTATAATTCACTTAATATGAGATCTTATACTGCTGAAATTGTTTCTATTTATATCTCTAATATAATATGGAATATCTTAAACTTTAATTGAAATTTTGGAGTCCAGTTATAGCCCTCAAAATTTCACCACTAAGCCAAAATGAAGAGGTTCATAAAATATACATAATGAAGAACATGTTATGTAGATAATATGTAAAACCTATGCAGCATCAGGATACTCAACAGGAATTACATCATAAAAATTCTCCAGAAAATGTCACTCTGACAGATTCTATTTCTACTATTACAAATAAAACTATATTTGGAGGACCTAAATCCACAGGTGTGTGTGGCTTTAAGATCTCAAACCCATGAACCTGTGATGAATTAGGACCAAATCTCTTCCTTTCCTTCAGTTCAGTTCAGTAGCTCAGTCGTGTCTAACTCTTTGCGACCCCATGGACTGCAGCCAGGCCTCCCTGTCCATCACCAACTCCCAGAGTCTACTCAAACTCATATCCATTGAGTCGGTGATGCCACCCAACCATTTCATCCTCTTTCGTCCCCTTCTCCTCCTGCCTTCAATCTTTCCCAGCATCAGGGTCTTTTCAAATGAGTCAGTTCTTCACATCAGATGGCCAAAATATTGGAGCTTCAGCTTCAGCAACAGTCCTTCCAATGAATATTCAGGACTGATTTCCTTTAGGATGGACTGGTTGGATCTCCTTGCAATCCAAGGAACTCTCAAGAGTCTTCCCCAACACTGCAGTTCAAAAGCATCAATTCTTCAGCATTCAGCTTTCTTAACAGTCCAACTCTCACACCCATACATGACTACTAGGAAAACCATAGCTTTGACTAGATGGACCTTTGTTGGCAATGTCTCTGCTTTTTAATATGCTGTCTAGGTTGGTCATAACTTTTCTTCCAAGGAGTAAGCTTTACTTTCCTTGGCATTAAGGAAATCCTTATCTTTGGATTTGGTTAGATCAGATCAGACATAGTATTCTAAATTAGATAATTGCCTTCTGATTAATAATTTAGAGGACCTAACTAAACTCTCAACAGCTTGATTCTCAAGTTGAAGTATTTAATGGTCAATGACTTTAGGTTTCAGTGTGTCTGCCCTCTGATGCCCTCTTGCAACATTTACTGTCTTACTTGGGTTTCTCTTACCTTGGACGTGGGGTATCTCTTCACGGCTGTTCCAGCAAAGCAAAGCTGCTGCTCCTTACCTTGGACGAAGGGTATCTCCTCACCATCACCCCTCCTGACCTTGAACGTGGAATAGTAAGTAAGACAGTAGGTGTTGCAAGAGGGCATCAGAGGCAGACACACTGAAACCATAATCACAGAAAACTAATCAATCTGGTCACACTAGGACCACGACCTTGTCTAACTCAAAGAAACTTAGCCATGCCCATGGGGCCATCCAGGATGGGCGGGTCATGGTGGAGAGGTCTGACAGAATGTTTTCCACTGGAGAAGAGAACGGTAAACCACTTCAGTATTCTTGCCTTGAGAACCCCATGAACAGTAGGAAAAGGCAAAATGATAGGATACTGAAAGGGGAACTCCCCAGGTCAGTAGGTGCCCAATATACTACTGGAGATCAGTGGAAAAAATAACTTCAGAAAGAATGAAGGGGTGGAGCCAAAGCAAAAACAATACCCAGTTGTGGATGTGACTAGTGATAGAAGCAAGATGCGATGCTGTAAAGAGCAATATTGCATAGGAACCTGGAATGTCAGGTCCATGAATCAAGGCAAATTGGAAGTGGTCAAACAGGAGATGGCAAGAGTGAACGTCGACATTCTAGGAATCAGTGAACTAAAATGGACTGGAATGGGTGAATTTAATACAGATGATCATTATATCTACTACTGCGGGCAGGAATCCCTCAGAAGAAATGGAGTAGCCATCATGGTCAACAAAACAGTCCGTAATGCAGTACTTGGATGTGATCTCAAAAACAACAGAATGATCTCTGTTCGTTTGCAAGGCAAACCATTCAACATCATCGTAATCCAAGTCTATGCCCCAACCAGTAATGCTGAAGAAGCTGAAGTTGAATGGTTCTCTGAAGACCTACAAGACCTTTTAGAACTAACACCCAAAAAAGATATCCTTTTCATTATAGGGGACTGGAATGCAAAAGTAGGAAGTCAAGAAACACCTGGAGTAACAGGCAAATTTGGCCTTGGAACACGGAATGAAGCAGGGCAAAGACTAACAGAGTTTTGCAAAGAAAAAGCACTGGTCATATCAAACACCCACTTCCAACAACAAGAGAAGACTCTACACATGGGCATCACCAGATGGTCAACACCAAAATCAGATTGATTATATTCTTTGCAGCCAAAGATGGAGAAGCTCTATACAGTCAGCAAAAACAAGACTGGGAGCTGACTGTGGCTCAGATCATGAACTCCTTATTGCCAAATTCAGATTAAATTAAAGAAAGTAGGGAAAACCACTAGACCATTCAGGTATGACCTAAATCAAATCCCTTATGATTATACAGTGGAAGTGAGAAATAGATTTAAGGGACTAGATCTGATAGATAGAGTGCCTGATGAACTATGGACAGAGGTTCGTGACATTGTACAGGAGACAGGGGTCAAGACCATCCCCATGGAAAAGAAATGCAAAAAATCAAAATGACTGTCTGAGGAGGGCTTACAAATAGTTGTTAAAAGAAGAGAACTGAAAAGCAAAGGAGAAAAGGAAAGATATAAGCATCTGAATGCAGAGTTCCAAAGAAAAGAAAGCCTTCCTCAGCGATCGATGCAAAGAAATAGAGGAAAACAACAGAATGGGAAAGACTAGGGATCACTTCAAGAAAATTAGAGATACCAAGGGAACATTTCATGCAAAAATGGGCTCAATAAAGGACAGAAATGGTATGGACCTAATAGAAGCAGAAGATATTAAGAAGAGGTGGCAAGAATACAAAGAAGAACTGTACAAAAAAGATCTTCAAGACCAAGATAATCACGATGGTGTGATCACTCACCTAGAGCCAGACATCCTGAAATGTGAAGTCGAGTGGGCCTTAGAAAGCATCACTACGAACAAACCTAGTGGATGTGATGGAATTCCAGTTGAGCTGTTTCAAATCCTGAAAGATGATGCTGTGAAAGTGCTGCACTCAATATTCCAGCAAATTTGGAAAACTCAGCAGAGGCCACAGGACTGGAAAAGGTCAGTTTTTATTCCAATCCCAAAAAAAGGCAATGCCAAAGATTGCTCAAAGGAAAATGAAGTCACTCAGTCGTGTCTGACTCTTTGAAACCCCATGGACTGTAGCCTACCAGGCTCCTCTGTCCATGGAATTTCCCAGGCAACAGTACTGGAGTGGATTGCCATTTCCTTCTCCACTGGATCTTCCTGACCCAGGGATCGAACCCAGGTTTTCTGCATTGTAGACAGACGCTCTACTGTCTGAGCCACCAGGGAAGTCCAAGATTGCTCAAACCACCTCACAATTGCACTCATCTCACACGATAGTAAAGTAATGCTCAAAATTCCCCAAGCCAGGTTTCAGCAATACATGAACCATGAACTTCCAGATGTTCAAGCTGGTTTTAGAAAAGGCAGAGGAACCAGAGACAAATTGCCTACATCCACTGGATCATGGAAAAAGCAAGAGAGTTCCAGAAAAACATCTATTTCTGCTTTATTGACTATGCCAAAGCCTTTGACTGTGTGGATCACAATAAACTGTGGAAAATTCTGAAAGAGATGGGAATACCAGACCACCTGACCTGCCTCTTGAGAAATCTGTATGCAGGTCAGGAAGCAACAGTTAGAACTGGACATGGAACAACAGACTGGTTCCAAATAGGAAAAGGAGTACGTCAAGGCTGTATATTGTCACCCTGCTTATTTAACTTATATGCAGAGTACATCATGAGAAACTCTGGGCTGGAAGAAGCACAAGCTGGAATCAATATTGCCGGGAGAAATTATCAATAACCTCAGATATGCAGATGACAACACACTTATGGCAGAAAGTGAAGAGGATCTAAAAAGCCTCTTGATAAAAGCGAAAGAGAGTGAAAAAGTTGGCTTAAAGCTCAACATTCAGAAGACGAAGATCATGGCATCCGGTCCCATCACTTCGTGGGAAATAGATGAGGAAACAGTGGAAACAGTGTCAGACTTTATTTTTGGGGGCTCCAAAATCACTGCAGATTGTGACTGCAGCCATGAAATTAAAAGATGCTTACTCCTTGGAAGGAAAGTTATGACCAACCTAGATAGCATATTGAAAAGCAGAGACATTACTTTTCCAACCAATGTCCATCTAGTCTAGGCTATGGTTTTTCCATTGGTCATGTATGGATGTGAGAGTTGGACTGTGAAGAAGGCTGAGCGCCGAAGAATTGATGCTTTTGAACTGTGTTGGAGAAGACTCTTGAGAGTCCCTTGGACTGCAAGGAGATTCAACCAGATTCATTCTAAAGGAGATCAACCCTGGGATTTCTTTGGAGGGAATGATGCTAAAGCTGAAACTCCAGTACTTTGGCCACCTCATGTGAAAAGTTGGCTCATTGAAAAAGACTCTGATGCTGGGAGGACTTGGGGGCAGGAGAAGAAGGGGACGACCAAGGATGAGATGGCTGGATGGCATCACTGACTCGATGGACGTGAGTCTGAGTGAACTCCGGGAGTTGGTGATGGACAGGGAGGCCTGGCGAGGCCTGACGTGCTGTGATTCATGGGGTCGCAAAGAATTAGACACAACTGAGCAACTGAACTGAACTGAACTGAACTGACTTTAGGTTTTAAGCAGCTACCTAGTTAGTCAAGTTCTACTCTATGAAACAACAGCAACAACAAAAATAGAAGCCGTAGTTTTGTTTCAATACTCAGCACGCGAGAGCTGATCCTGGGATGGTATTGTAAGGATGCTTTCTGTTTTCACTTAGAAGCTTCAGAAATGCTAGAGGGAGCAGGGAGCAGTCATGCCTTCCAAAACAGTAAATAAAAATAGTTTGCTTTCCATTGAGAATAGTATCACTTTGTCAAGTGTACTGTTTTCAAACGAGAAATTAGCTCCAGGCAGTCAGTCTACTTTAACAATTAAGCTAATAAAATAAAAACTAAGGTACTTTTTGTTCTTTTGAATCACTAAAATAGCAACGTGAAGAGGACTTCCAAGAAGGCTGAGACTTTTTCCAATAAAACTCTAGTTTGAAATCCTCATCCACAACATTAGGCCAGAGCTGAACATATGT